>PVKM010020732.1:0-23164 GCA_004027735.1 Carollia perspicillata
CCCTTATCTACAGAACTGGCCACGCAGCGTAACCTGGAGGAGTCACAACTTTCTCATATGCAAAGTGGGAAAAATACCCAAGCACGGGGATTTAATACAACAGAGTCTGTAAGGGGCACAAAGCAGCATCTCTGGTGGGAATGTGGCATGTACCTACCGCCCCTTCCCTCATCCCCTGAGACAGTGCTGGCTCCCCTTCTAAAACACTCGTGAGTGTGAAATGGGGCTGCTCCTCACGCCCAGGCAAGAGCTCGGGGCACCAGAGGACAGTCACACTGGTTCCGAGTCCCTTCAGGACACCTGCCACTGGGCCATGGAGGAAGGTTTGATGGCTCTGTCAGTGGTCACGAAGACCTCTGCCGCAGGTCCCGACGCGCCTGCTGCAAGGCACAGTACTTGTAAGACCTGGCTTCTCTCTCTCGGGCTGGTTCTCCACCAAGCACTGAACAGAAAACCCGGCCCACTCCTCGGGCACTCAGCAAAGGTTTGGTGAGTAACATGCAGTTTAAGAAAACACCGAGGGAAAGTAGGGAAAATCCAGAGGATATGAAAGCTTCAGTATAGAGATAGGATTAAACAAGAAAAAAAAGCCCAGCTTCTAAAAATGAGAGCTGCTAGAAGACAAAAGGATAGACACAGAGTTATCTCTGGACTCGTTCAAATACCCTTAGATTATAAAAAATATAATTTATGCAAAAAAGGGTACCACTACACAGAGACCACAGTATGCTATCCATTCGATACAAAGAAAAGATTAAGACTGCAGCACTGGTGGTGAACCCCGAGCAAACCCGAGCAGGGAAGATGCCTGTCTGGACGTAGCATCACTCTCCTGCACGCACGTTTCACAGGAAGATCGACTGCCCACCCCTCAACACACCTTCTGAAGGGCATCCAGACAGAACGTGAGCCTGGAAGGACTGCTGGTCTTCCCCGGCTGGCATTTCCCATTCCCGAAGTCACAGGTAAATACATTTGGTCTGATTCAGGGCAACAAAGTACAAGGCACACTGGACGAGGAGTGGCCTACGGTCATGCAGTAGCTTGGGAAGTGACCACAGGAAAAAGATGCTCAATATAGTGCCCTCAACTTAAGATGAACTTATTTTATTGCTTACAGCATGAACTGAAGTGTTCTTTTAAATCCGCCACTGCATTAGCTTCTACACCTACAAGGTACCATTTTGGCAGAGGGAAAATGGCAAAACATCTAAAAAATAGAACACAACTGCGGTACCACCCACTCTCTCGTACCTGTCTCCAGAACCCCACACTCAATGGCTAACTTAACTTTCCTGTAGTGCAACAGGCAAAGAGAAATGGTAGGACACTTTCCCCCGAACCAAATGTGCCCAGGCCCACGGAGTGGGGAGAGCATGACGGCAAGGGGGAGCCTCTGCCCTACCAGGGCCCACATGGGGCGCTTTCTCCTGACCCCGTACTTACCTGTTCTGGTTTTACTTCACACGCACAGTGGTTATAAGCCCTTTTTGTTGGTTTCTTTGTATAGCAACCCATTAGAATACAGCCAGAGAGTGGGGGTTGAGGCCCGAAAGGAGGGTTACGATGGCAGCTGAGAGTAATATAAAGGCCCCTCAAAACCGGATTCTACACAGCACAGCAATGACAGTTTGTAATTACGAGTCACGAAAAACATTAAGCTATGTCCAGAAAAAGGTATGATTTTAAAAGGCCTAGAACTAGTATGTTGCAGAAATAATTCTGAGAGTTCCTTAAAGGCAAAGGTCATCCTCTGGACTGCGTTACACCCCTCCTTGTATTTAACAACCTCTCTGAATACACCAAGTGTTAGAGTTAATGATTAATTCAGAGTTGAAAATTTAAATGAAAATTTCCGCCAGTTTAGATGCTTGAGGAGCGAGTCTGCGTTACAAAGATACATCATCCACAAGAAGCCGCCTCTCAGCGGGCAGAACTCTCAGGAACCACTGTCAACTCTGTCACCGCGGCCAAGAATGGAACCCAGCACCGTAAGGTCTGACACCAAGCCCAGCAAGGCCACACCCTGCGTTCCCTCACAGTCACTCTCCTCTCCAGAGAGCCGCGGGGAGCAGCGCTGAGCATTCTACCGACAGGAATCTGAAGTCCGCCCGCCCACAATCTATCCAAGTGTCTCTTCGATGCAACTATTGCTCTTTTTTCTCTCTGCTTGGAAACATCCCTCCCTTGGAGGACAGACACGTCCTCTCCCTTTCACCTCTGGTATCATGTGCCAGCTCTTCATTCTGTCCCTCTGTTACATGCCGTCCTTCCCAGCTTAGAGTGCACACGATGAAACACGAACCTCACTCACAGCTTCCACAGAGACTAACTCGGAATGGATCACAGGCCACAGTGTAAACCTAAAGCTATAAAGCTTCCGGAAAAAGACAGAAAAAAATCTTTGGAACCTTACGTTAGGCAAAAGTCTCTTACAAGGCATGTATGCTCCATAAAAGACAAAAAAAGACGTGTAAGTTAGATGGCATCAAGGCAAGAACTTCCGCGCTCTGGAAGACACTTTTAAGAGATTGGAACACCAAGCCGCAGACTGGGAGAAAACACTTCAAATCACATCTTTATAAAGAACTTGTTCCCAGAATATTAGAAAGAAATCGCAAAGCTCAAGAAAACGAACAACATGGTAAGAAACTGGGCAAGAGATCTGAACAGACGCTTCACCACAGAAGGTATGAGGAGGGCAGACGAGCGCTGGGAAGGGCGCTCAGACCACCGACTCGCAGGCAGCGAGCCACGGGGAGCGGTCGCTGCACACCTGCCGGGACGCCAGGCCTCAGCAAGGAGGTGACGGGGCCTGGGCGCTCGCACGCCACAGGTGGGAACACAGAAACGGCACGGTCACTTTGGAAGACGGTCTGGCAGCTTCTTAAAAAGCAAACGTGCACCTACCACACGATCCAGCCAACCCTCTTGTCAGATGTCCACACACACACCTGCGCGTGAATGTTCACGGAAGCTTCACTCCAAATAACCAACCACTAGGAGCGACCCCAATGTCCATATCGACAGCTGAATGGGTACACAGGTCATGGATGTTCATAAACTGGACTGCTACTTACGGAAAAAGGGGAAATGAACTATTGATACATGCCACCATATGAACGAGTCTTCAAATAATTATGCTGAGTGTAAAAAGCCAGAGTCCCGCCCCCCCACACCAAATTGTACATGTTGTGATTGCACTCATACAGAACTATAAACAAAAGCGAATACTATATAGGTCAGATCAGTGGTTGCTGGGGGACGGTGGTGGGCGGGGAGGGGAGACAGGACAAACGGAGGGAGTATAAGAGGCTTGAGGAAACTCTGTGGAGATAAATTGTTCATCTTGTGTTAAGGCCAGTTCCACAGGCATCTGTAAAGTTTAAACATGTGCAGTTTACTCTGTGTCAATTCTACCTCAATAGGTCTGTTTAAAACAAACAAGCAAACCCCAAGGAATCCCAGAGCCACACCCACATTTAAGCACCATTCCGGCTCCCTCAGCTTTTAGGCTTTTTACTTATTCCTGGTGTTTCCAAGTTTGCAAATGAATGAAATACATAGTTAAACTGTGGCAGAACTTGAGGCAGGCCACATACAGTCAAAGTGACCCTGAAGGAAAGGTCCTGCCTGATGGAAGACACCTGGGTGGACTCTGAAAGGCAGAGGGTCATGTCCTTGGGTGTTTCAGACACAAGCTAAGCCTAGATGATCTGCCATCACAGACCTGCAGGGCAAACACACCCAGCATTCGTAAGGCAGAATTCTTTACCAGAGGTCACTAATGTACCCAAGGTCCTTTTCCTTTGTGAGGCAATGTTTAAAAAAAATTGTTAGAAGGTTCTGCCATAGTTAGTGTCACATTATTCGCTTCTCTACTTAAATCAAAGACAACAGTCTCTGTGGCAGGCTGGATTTTTCAAATGGCCATAGCAACAGACACTGGCTGTGCCTGTTGAGAGACGGTGCCCACCTCCCACCCCCTTGCAGTGAGCAGGCCTTTGTGACAAACAGCCTTGACAAGCAGAGTGTGGCCGAAGAGATGCTGCATGACTTCCCAGACTGGGTCATGAAAGGCACGGGGCTTCTGCCTGTCTCTCTTGGGACATGTGCCCTGGAATGCAGCCAGTGTCCTGTGAGGAAGTCCAGGCCACACGGAGAGGCTGCATGTGGGTTTCCGGTCACAGCCCAGTGGAAGTCCCAGCCGAGAGCCACCATCAAACACCAGACACGTGAGGGCAGGGGCCGAGACGATTTAGTGCCTCTGAACTGAGGGGAGTAGAGAGGACCAGGTCCCCACGCAAACCGTAGATTTACGAGTTCAATGCCACCACTATTTCAAGATGTCATTTTAAGGCACTGCCATCTGAGGTGGTGCCTGCTACACAGCAGTAAATAACCAGACCAGCCTTCTTTCTCCTGAGTCTGAAGAGCCTGTTTGGACAGGAAACTACAGTTGAGCCTTGAACAACTCCTCTCCAGGGGGGCAACCACTCAATAGTCAAAAACCTACAGATACCTTGGCTCTCAAAAAAGTGAACAACTCTTGGTATCCATGGGAAATTGGTTCCAGGACTCCCTAAGGATACAAAATCCAGGGATGCTCAAGTCCCTTATTTAAATGGTGTGTATCAATGCATAGCCAGCCTTCTGCACTTATTGAAAAAGTCTGCATATACACAAACCCACAGTTCAAATCTGTGTCATTCAAGGGTTAACTGTAGCTCCTCCCCCCACCATCCTACATTATCTAATGGTTAATTACCCTTTCCATAATGATATATCAAGACGGCAATAGAGTATCTTTACAAATAACCTGCAGAGAGGTCACCCTAAATTTCCGGAATGACCTCAGGCTAAATTCATTTGTGAAATGCCAGAGCATCATGTATAAAATGAATCAGCCTGTTGAATTTCAACTCGGCTGTGGATTTCAGATTATGTTGCTATCCCATCCAAAGTGGATGAAGCACGAGGGAAAAAAAAAGATTTCTCATCATGTATGGAATAAAGAACTGCATGCTATCTGGGATAACATACATATAAAGATTACCTGACACATGATTTAGTGATTCTGCTCTTAGTGAAATAATTAAGCAGAACTTAAAAACGTCCCGCATCTGATTTCTCTGCTTCTCAGCATTACTTGTAATAAAAACACCGAGTCCGCACCACTGCTGGGGAGGCAGGCGGCCGAGAGAGAGGGGCCTGGGGCTAAGCGTCTGGATATCCAATTATAGGATCTCGGGCATGCATGCCACTTTTTTAAGGTAACAATTTTATTGAGGTATAATTTATGTACACAACTACTTCTAGTGAAGTGTACAACTGAATGCATTTGGAACGATGCATATACCCAGGGAATTATGGCTACAATCAAGATACACACCATTTCTATCCATTCTGAAAGCTGCCCTTTCATCCTTTGCCCCTGAGAGAACCCCTATGAATGAGTTTGCATTGTCTAACATTATATATAAATGAAAACATAATATATACTCTTTTGTTTCTGGCTTATTTCGCTCAGAATAATTATTCTGAGATTCATTCATGCTACATGTAGTTTGTTCTTTTTCATTGCTGACTAGCATTCTATTGCACCAGTGAGGAGAGTGGGGTGTTTCCACTTTTTGGCTATTGTGGATGGAGCTAGGTACGGCATGGCTGGGCCACACAGCAGATGAGTCCTTAACTTGGCAAGAAACTGCCACACTTTTCCAAAATGGCTGTGTCCTTCCACATTCTCACTCCCTGCGCATGAGAACTTGGCCGCTGCGTATCCGCACCAGCCCTCGGTCAGCACGCCGCCTTTCTGACTTGCCGTTTCCTCACCAGTGAAGTGAAAGCCGCAGTTCTACACGGTTCTAGGCACCATCTGAAGTCTGACTTTTTCCAACTTTTGAGAATGGAATTTTGGGTGTTGAGTCAGGTGAAATACTTTCAATGTCACCTAAGCAGCCCTGGCCAGTGTGGCTCTGGTTGGCTGGAATGTCATCCCACGGACTGTTCAATTCTGGGTCAGGGCACATACCCGGGGTGAGAGTTCGATCACTGGTCTTTGGGTGTGTACAACCAATCAAGGTATCTATCTCCCTTTCTCTCTGTCTCTTCCCCTGCTCCTCTCTCTAAAAGCAGTGAAAAAATGTCCTTGCATGAGGATCAAAAAAATTTTTTTGACCTAGGCAAACAAACTCCTGAGACAATTATGCCAACACTAAGCAAGAGCACCGGCAACCAAACCGGTTTACGGCTCTCAGCAGGCCGTCCCTGTGTTCTGAGTGGGAGCTAGGCGGGAAAAGCATGAAGGCAAGAGGAACAGAACCCTGAGTTAATGAGAACAACAGGCCCCTGTGACTTCGTTACACTCCTCAGGTCCCTCCCACCCCCTGCACTTCAACAAGCCCCTTCTGCTGAGGAAGTCACAACAGGTCCATCTGAGAGATGCCCTTGCTGTGTCCAGTCCATGCCTCTGCCAGGCAGCTGTCAGATCACCATTTCCGAGTACCCTTCTAAATCTGGGGCCCCTGAGCGCAGCTCTGAAAGATGATCACCATGAGAAAGGTGAAAACCAGCATTTACGAACTAGTGTTTTATGTAATTCCTCCACTCTTTCACCCGTTACAGGAAAATCTAATTGGTTCAGCCACAGGGGTAAAAAACTTGACTGAACAGTGTCTCCTTCCACACACTAAAACAGTGAATACATTAATTAACAGTACCAGTGCTACACAATTACAGCTGACCCCTGAACACCATGAGTTGGCGCCAACTGCCTGCACAGTCGGAATCCGCGTGTCACTAAGTCGGTCCTCCACATGCTCCGATTCCCCACCACCAGTTGGTCCTTGAACAATGCGGGTTTGGGTTGTGTGGGACAGTCGAGAAATACCCATGTGTAAGAGGGCCTGCATAATCCAAACCTGAGTTGTTTAACGGTCAACTGTGATTGAAAAAATTACAGCCCTGACATTTCTGGAAACAGACGTTAATAGTTGCTGTCACATCATGTTTAAACAAAATGTACAAAGAACACTGTGATTCTGGGAAAATCTGATTTCCCAGCTGCAATGTTTGACATTAAAAGGAATCCCCTGGAAACAGGAAGCAGTTCTTTCACTCCACTGTGGCCGTCAGGCAATTGTCTAACCTCCACATGCACAAAAAGGACACGGGCCCGGGAAGGGCCCACGATGGGAACGCTTTCTATTCCCTGGTGGCTCCCTGTAGACATGGGAGCTTTGGCTCAACTGCTGCGAGCTTTCTGGATGATGACGTCATGCCGCCAGGACAGAGACCGACTAGACCACACAGTGTTGATCGCTTCACTGAAGAGAACCGAGAGTATACATATGTAAGTCCACATAAAGAATGGGTGGCACTAAAAGTCTGGCCATTCTTTTTCCCTTTGTTCAAGTACTTTTAAGTCCTGGAACAAAATGATATTTACAAACAATAAGATCTTTCTGTATGGAACTTAGTTTCCATGCAAAGCGACAATGCACAATTTTTTAAAAATGGACTTTCAACATAGATTTGATTCTGATGAAAACCCTTATCTACTGCTTGCACCTTTAAAAAAATTTTTTTAACTCTGGGAAGCCATTCCTGTGACCTGAGATTAGAGGTTAGAGAAGAGGAAATTAAACCAACTAAGATTTACTTTACTATCAGGAACTCCAAATGCACCATTTTAGCTGCACTCCGTCTACTGGCAGAACTCCCAGCTTTCCTAACCCTTCTCATCCCACCCTTCCCTATCCCGGTCCTAACTTGAACCACAAAGATAGGATGTTAGGATGGAGGGAGAGAGGGAAGGACTGGGGGAAGTGGCGCTCTATAATGTCTTCCCAAACGAAACAGAAGACCTCTTTTAAAGGAGGAAGGAGAGGTATCGGTAGAAATAAGCACACCAGCTTCAGTACTGGGCAGACGAGGGGAAGAGGGGCCATGTGTACAGAGGATGCTTCTCTCTTCTCCGGCCCCTCCCAGCAGGGGCCTTTCAGTTTTCGGGGTGATGCCCGACCCGTGGAGCCACACTGCCAGCGTTCAATACGTTTTCTTTCTCTCCGCAACTTTGTCTCCTGCCAAGTGTGTCCCGGCCGCCTTGGTTAATCCCCAGTGCTTTCAAGGTTTTTTTGGTATTTTAAGTCCATACTGAATTTTAATTATTAACGTGTTTAATTTTACTCAGTAGTCCAAGACTTCCTGAGAATATTAACTACCTTTTTATATCCTTATTTCTGTTTCAACATCCAGCACATTACCTGGCATAAAACTTAATATACAGGGTCCAACACAAAAAATGCCCCTTTTTAATTACCAAATCTTTCATTACAAAATCATAACATGTAAATCTGTAACATAACAATATCACACTCAAGCACACCATGTGACATTTTAGGAGAGAAGTTCTAATTAAAACTATAGATCATTACACGTGTATTATTACCCTACCAACCACACTCAAGCTGGTGTTACTTCTGCCGGACTCTCTATATTTGATAAGTAAATTTTTATATTAGGAAAAACTGATAGAATGCGAGTAAAGCATAGCATTTCTAAATCATTCACACTCATCAATTCTTCTGATTCTACTTATCTCCACTAAGAAATACACAATCTTTTCTTCCTCAGCCCAAGCCCTGATGAGTAAATCTCTCCGTAAAACTGAACATTTTTCATGCCTATTTGAGATTATATTACCTCAGGCAGTACTAAAAGCTTTTGTTCATTTATTAAAACTATTTTGTACTAGAGTAGCAATATTTTTCTGATATATCGCCTTGGACAAGGGAAACAAAAGAAAAAATAAATGGAACTGTATCAAACTAAAAAGTTTTTGCACAGCAAAGGAAACCATCAACAAAATGAAAAGACACCCCACTGAATGGGAGAACATGTTCCCCAATGATACATCTGATAAGGGGGTTCATATCCAAAGTTTGTAGAGAATTTATAAACTCAACACCAAAAAGATGATCTGACTAAAAAATGGGCAAAGGACCTGAACTGATGTTTCTCCAAAGAGGACATACAGGTGGCCAACAGACATATGAAAAGATGCTCAGCGTTACTAATCATCAGAGAAATGCAAATTAAAACCACAACGGGATATCACCTCAGAACTGTAGAATGGCTGTCATCAACAAATTAACAAACCAGTGTTGGCAAGGGTGGGAGAAAAGGGAACCTGCCGTGCACTGGCGGGAATGCAGGTTGGTGCAGCCACTGTGGAAAACAGTACGGGGTTACATCAGAAAATTAAAAACGCATGGACAAAACCAAGCGGGGGGGTGGAAGCAGGGGAGGGAGGTGGGGATGGCTAGGTAAGTGGGGTTGGTGGGAAGGGTAAATCCAGACAACTGTACTTGAATAACAATAAAATAATTTTAAAAAATTAAAAATGTAACTGCTTTACGACTCAGCAATCCCACTTCTGGGAATACATATGAAGAAATCCGAAACACTAATTTGAAAGACTACATGCACACCTATGTTCACTGCAGTGTTATTTCCAATAACCAAGATCTGGAAGCAGCCCAGGGTCCATCAGTGGATGACTGGATAAAAATGCTGTGGTCCATTCACACAATGCAATATTATTTAGCCATAAAAAAGGAGGAAATCTTACCCTTTGTGAGGGCATGGAAGAACCTGGAGACCATTATACTAAGTGAAACAAGCCACTCAGAGAAAGACATATACCACATGATTTCACTCATACACGAAATCTAAAAAAATAAAACAAACAAACAAAATGGAAAAAGACTTACAGATAGTAAAGAGACGTAGGCCTGTCAGAGGGGAGGGAGTTTGAGGGGCTGGGTGAAAAAGGCAATGGGATTTAAGCCCCCCCCACAAAAAACGAGCCCCCAAAACAAAACCACCTACATATACAAAAAACCCTCACAGACAACAGACAACAGTATTGTGAGTGTAAGAGGGAGAGCGGGATGGGGGAAGCTAGAAGAGGGTAAAGGGGGATAAGTGGTTATGGAAGGAGATCCGACTTGGAGTGGTGAGCACACAGTACAATATACAGATGATGTGCTACAGAACTGTACACCAAAACCTATGTAATTTTATTAACCACTGTCACCCCGAAAATTCAATAAAAATAAATTAAAATATAATTTTTAAAAAACACTTGTTTTGTACTAGATTAGGTGATTTCATTATCCTTTGTGCTAACTCATCCATTTCTAGGTCTGGCTTATCAAAAAACAAGGATATTTTTCACCCAATAATAAAGCTCTCTTTTAGATTAGCCTTCAGAGGCTACAAGAGAAGTTGTCAAACATGAAATTAGAACCCCCCCAAACAAGTTTACTGAAACGATAACCTGCTTCCTTCTACCACCTGGTTGCTTCTGCACAATCGACCTCGCATCGCCAACCCCCAAAGAAAGAACCAGCAGAAAGAACCGAGAGCAGCTGCCTCTGGGAAGCAGACACGACAAAGGTGCTGGACAGGGCAGTGGGTTATCACCTTTTTTTTAAAGCACTTAAAAATTATTAGAGTTAACTGCATATTAAATGTTTATTTAAAAGCATAATTATGTACAGACTGAAGCACTGATTTTAAAATAAAGGGAAGACACAACCCTTGAAGCAGTAGTTCTGAAGGCTGTTTACACAATGCCATGAACTCATTACATAGCCTTGAGGAAGTCATTTGTCCTTGTGGGGATTTCAGTCCCACATTTGTAAACCTGACAGTAAATAAGAACACTAAGGCCTTTTTGACAGTAAAATTCTAATATTCTAAAACATTAGTGAAGAGTAAGTGGCAGGGAACAATTTAAGAGAGAAAAATGTATTTGTTAGATAAAAGGCCAACTCACAAGGGCTTGTTCTGTAATGGGTGGTTAATGAAATTACAGTGATTAGTACAATTATTTTAGGATGACTCTTAAGAGAGTTAAAAGAAGACGATACGGGTATTAGGGAATCTATCTCCGTCAATTAGACAGCTCCTAGACACAAAGCACGCACGGTCCAAGCATTAGTGATGCATCTGGGGCCAGAGAGAATGGTGCGTGCTAACTGTCACGTAAGAGCTCCTGCTCCGGCAAGCGAGGCAAGTGTCACAACCCGCCCTTCCCTGCAGACCGCGAGTAGGCAGAGGCTGAACGGCCGGTCCCAGACTGTGGGCTCCAGAGGACGGGCGTGCTCATCCACATTCATAACGAGATAAGGAACAGGCTCTGGCACATCTTACACAGCTCTTGACAAATTAAGAGCTCTATCAGATACCCCTTTCAGTTTAAAAAGGTTATACATTTAGAATATCCAATTTTAACTCACAGACCTTGAAATAAAATAACCAGCATCCTATCTACTTTTACACACAGCAAGAACAGATATCTGTCTTCCAGAAAACAAAAGCCAGACAAACAAAAAAGCCATATATCTCATGTCGTTACAGAAGTGATCACAGAAAGCAAGGAGGGGGCTGGAGGGGACTGGCTTTGTAGAGCATACCACTGTTTAGTATACAAAAGGTTCTTCCCTCTATATGTTAATTATTCTGTTTTCCATTATATTTCCTCCTGCATAGTACATACCCAAGAAATTAAAAAACTTAAAGTTACGTATTGAACTTCTTAATTGATTTGTGTGTATATATTTTTAAAATATATTTTATTGATTATGCCATTACAGTTGTCCCATTTCCCTCCTTTCATTCCCCTCCACCCTGCACACCCCCTTCCACCCACACTCCCCCACTTTAGTTCATGTCCATGTATAAGTTCTTTAGCTTCTACATTTCCCACACTACTCTTGCCCTCTGTCTATTTTCTCCCCACCGTCTATGCTACTTATTCTCTGTACCTCCTCCCCTCTCCTCCTCCTCCCACTCCCCTGTTGCTAGCCTTCCATGTGATCTCCATTTCTGTAACTCTGCTCCTGTTTTAGGTGTCCGATTAGTCTGCAATTGTTTTAGGTGTGGTTGTTAATAACTGTGAGTTTGCTGTCCTTTCACTGTTCATATTTTTTATCTTCTTTTTCTTAGATAAGTCCGTTTAACATTTCGTATAATAAGGGCTTGGTGATGATGAACTCCTTGAACTTAACTTTATCTGAAATGTGCTTTATCATTTCGAATTTACCCACTGTAAATGAAAGTTTTGCTGGATAGAGCAATCTTGGATGCAGGTTCTTGCCTTTCATGATTTGAAATACTTCTTTCCAGCCCCTTCTTGCCTGTAAGGTCTCTTTTGAGAAATAAGCTGACAGTCTGATGGGAACTCCTTTATAGGTGATTGTCTCCTTATCTCTTGCTGCTTCTAGAATTCTCTCCTTCATTTTTATCTTGGCTAATGTAATTATGATGTGCCTTGGTGTGTTCCTTCTTGGGTCCACTTTCTTTGGGACTCTCTGAGCTTCCTGGACTTCCTGGAAGTTTATTTCCTTTGCCACATTGGGGAAGTTCTTCTTTATTATTTGTTCAAATAAGTTTTCCACTTGTTGCTCTTCCTCTTCCCCTTCTGGTACTCCTATAATTCAGATGTTGGAATGTTTAAAGATGTCCTGGAGGTTCCTAAGCCTCTCCTCATTTTTCTGAATTCTTGTTTCTTCGTTCTGTTTGGTTGTTTCTTTCTTCCTTCTGGTCCACTCCACTGATTTGAGTCCCAGTTTTCTTTCAATCACTATTGGTTCCCTGTACATTTTTCTTCATTTCACTTTGCATTGCCTTCATTTGTTCATCTAATTTGTGACCAAAATCAACCAGTTCTGTGAGCATTCTGATCACCAGTGCTTTGAACTGTGCATCTGATAGGCTGGCTATCTCTTGGTCGCTTAAAAGTATTAGCTATGGGGCTTTGAGCTGTTCTTCTGTTCCAGTCATTTTTGGTCAGATGGCACCTGTTTCATATAGGTGGCAGAGCCTTAGGTGTTTACCAGGGTGGGGCGACCTAGTTACCAGGTTGTGACGCTGTGGGGGCAGAGTCAGAGAGGGAACAATGGCGCCCGTTCTGCACTCTCTCAAATTTGTGTCCCCTCTGCTGCCTCCCACAAGCAAACTGGGCCCCCCTGGCGCTGGTTCCCAGGTGGGGGGGCCTATGCACGCTTCAGGACCCTGCGGGTCTCCCCAGCGACTTCTCCTGTGAGGCTGGGAGTCTCTCCTGGCACCTTTTCAATTGGTGTTTTTAGGCTTTATTTCTCATCGCTGGGGATCTGGGCTGCACGGTCCGTCTCACTGCCAATTCTTGACTAGTTTATCTGCACGCGAATGTGTGACCACCAACGGCCAACCGCCCTGCCCGTTTCCTCCCTGTATCTGGGGTCTGCGAGCCAGGTGCTGGCACCGCCTGTGATCCTGGGTCTGCCAGCCACTGCCTTTTCCTGCCGCGTTCCCGCTCCGCCCCCTTACCAGTCTGGCTGAATGGCTGTCAGACTTCCGTAGTTCAATTTTCTGTTCTGGTTGTGTTATTGTTTGTAAATCTTTGTTGTCTTTAATTTTGGTTGTGCGAGGAGGCACAGTGTTTCCCCCTATGCCTCCATCTTGGCCGGAAGTCTGTGTGTATATTTTTTAACCTAACAAAATTTCCTTAAAATCCTATAATCAGAGTATTCATGTCGGAATGAACCGAGAAAGATTAATTAAATCATTGATTTAATGTCTGAATTATCTTAATCAACTTATTTAATTAACTGGTTGGCAAAGTCCATAATAAAGGGAGGTATTTTATAATTATCAAAAATGACTAAACTTAAGTAGTATTCTAAGAAAATTTATGTTAGAACACACCATAATACAAAATAAATTAATTTAAAGAAATCTATTAAACACATGGTATATGCTGGAAAATGTACGTGACTGCCTCAGTTACTCCTCCATTTTACAGAGGAGGAAACTGAGGCTCAGAGAGGCTAAGTAGTTTGCATAAGGTCACACAGTAATGAGCAGAGCTAACACTCAAAGTTTATCTGACACTCAAGTCCAAGACCTTACGTCCAAGATGTAAGTACTCTACGTGTGATTATCATCATTTGGTTTATGAGTCACCTGAAGTGCTTATGAAATGCAGATTCCAGGGTTTCACTTTATATCTCTTGAATTATACATCTTCAGGGTGGGTCTCAAGCATCTGTACTTTTTTCACAATCTCCACAGGTCTCTACACACAAGTCTGAGAACCACCGTCCCCAAAACGAACATCCGATATATCCCATTACATCGATACACAGGTTCAGACAGTTACTGAGATCTGCCATGTGCTGAGCCTTATGCTTGAAATGCTCAAAGGAGGCCCAGACAGGCCCTTCTTTTACATACTTTTTTACTTTTGATTTTAGAGAGAGGAAAAGGGAGGGAGAAAGAGAGGGAGAGGAACATAGATGTGAGAAAGAAACATCAATTGGTTGTCTTCCGTACACACCCTGACCAGTGACAAAACCTGCAATCCAGGCATGTGCCCTGAGGGGGAATCGAACTGGCAACCTTTTGGTTTTCAGGATGACACCCAACCAACTGAGCAACACGGGCCCTTCTTGTTCACTGATATGAGTGGACAAAAGCTCACAGTCTAGAAAAAGAGACAGACATGCAAACTGACAACTTCAATTCCCTTTTGTATACCCTGTGGGACCTGGGAACACAGGGAAAATGAGTGACAGATGCAAGACCCCCAAAGAATATACCCTGAGATACAGAAAACACTGCTCTGGATCAGGTTCAAGGCGAAGAACTTGGCTCCACGGGCTCTATGAGGAGGAAGCCGGGGAAGCAGCATGTGTGAGGGATGCACCCTCACAGGGAAGAAGTGGAGCAAAACCAATTTTGCACAGATGCTAACTTCTAGACCAGCTGGAAGGGGTGGAGTGAGAGGATGGGGCGGCATTCGGGGCCACGGTGGAACTGGGGATTTCACAAGGACGAGGAGTCAATAAGCCTACACAGGGTCAGGCTCAATCACAGGGGGTCTTGTTCTCCATGCCAAGGATCTTGGACTTCAGCCAAATGACCAAGAGAAAGCAGCTTACAGAGAAATAAACAGATCACAATTTCAAACCATTCTGGCAGCAGAGTAGAAGATGGACAGGAGGATGAGCAAATTACTTAGGCCCGTCTAAAAAAACCTGTACATGACATTCACTGCAGCATTGTAGCCAAAACAACGCGAATGTCCATTAACTGGTGACGGAACAACAAACTGTCGTGTATCCATACAATGGAGTATTATTCAGCCATACAAAGGCGTGACGTACTGATAACACGCTATAACATAGATGAACCTTGAAAACATGCTAAACAAAAGGCAGCAGTCACGAAAAACCACATATTGTGCAATTCCACTCGCATAAAGTGTCAGATAGACAACTCTACAGAGACAAAGTAAACCAATGGTTGCTTAAGCAAATGGGGGGTGACTGCTAATGGGTAAGGGGTTTTTTTGGATTAATGAAAATATTCTAAAAGTGATCACAGTGATGATGGCACAACTCTGTGAATACACTAAAAACCAACCAAATGTGCATTGCAAATGGGCGTATTCACTCTTTTATGAAGTATATGTCAATGACTTATGCTTGATGTTTCAGTTCTAGATCAAACTTGTAGTCGCAGCATTCATGTTCTTGCTACTAAGCGAGGCTGAGACTATCAGTTTTACACCTGCTTTCAGGTCTGGAGCGTCAAAATCCTTTAGGCTGGATTTTTATGTATGGCTTCTTCACGCAGCATATTTTCAAGGTTTATTTTATGTCGACATTTCCATTTCATGAGCAAGGGATGTCTTTACATTTGCTTAGATTTTCTGTAACTTCTTTCAGCAACTTCTTACAGTTTTCAGTATATAAGCCTTATGCTCCCTTGCTTAAGTTTATTTCCAAGTATTTTATTCTTTTTGATGCTTTTAAGAGTGAAAGTGTCTTTATTTCACTTTCGGAGTTGTCACTGCTGGTGCACAGAAAGGCGAGTGACTTTCACTCTGACCTCATGTCCTATAACTTTGTGAATTCACCAGCTCTGACGGCTGATATGTGAGCTCTTTAAGGTTTTCTAGGTATCAATCATGCCATCTGCAAAGAGAAATAATTTTATTCTTCATTTTCAATGTCTTTTATTTCTTTCTCTTGCCTAACTGCCCTCGCTACAATGGTCAGGAAAATGTCGAACAGAAGTGGTAAAAGTGGACGTCCTTTCTGGTTCCTGATCTGAGGTGGAAAGTACCCAGTCTTTTTACAAGAGTAATGTTAGTTGTGGGTTTTCATAGATGTCCCCTAACAGACTGAAAAAGTTCCCTTCCATTCCTAGTTTAAATACTTTTTTAAAATTTTAAAAGAGATTTTTAAAGAGAGGAGAAGGGAGGGCTTAGAGAGGGAGAGAAACATCAATGTGCGAGAGATCCGTCTGATCAGGTGCCTCTCACACATCCCCAGTCAGGGACCTGGCCTGCAACCCAGACATGTGCCCTGACTGGGAATCGAACCAGTGACCCTTTGCTTCACAGGCCAGCATTCAATCCACTGAGCCACACCAGCCAGGGCTTAAATGCTTTTTTCCAAAAATCATGAATGGGTTTTGAATTTTGTCAAATATCTTTTCTGCATCTACTGAGACTATTTTAGGGTTCCCCCCCTTACTCTTTGATATGATGTATTACATTGTTTCATACATCAAACCAACTTTGCACTCCTGGTCATGACGTGTAATTCTTTATACACACTGCTATTTTGTATCTGTCAGTGTTTTGTTGAGGATTTTTGTGTTGTAGTCTTCTTTACTTATGATTATCTTCTCCTGACTTTGTTATCAGGGTAATAACACTGGTCTCACACAGAATGAGTTAGGAACTGTTCTCTCTTCTATGTTTGGAAGAGACTGAGAAAGACTAATGTTATTTTTTTTAACATTTGGAAGAATTTACCAGTGAAGCCGGGCAGCCCTGGGATTTTCTTTGTTGGAGGTTCTTGATTACTAACTCACTCTCTTTCATTGTTACAAGTCTATTCAGATTTTCTTTCTTCCTGAGTCAATTTTGATAGTTGAATTTGTCCATTTCATCTAAGTAATTTTCCAGCGTACAATTATTCACTGTGTTCCCTTTTAATCCTTTTCTTCCTATAAAATTATTGATCACATCTCCTCTTTTATTCCTGATTTTAGTAATTTTAGTCTTTTCTTTTTTCCTTTGTCAATGTAGCCAAACATTTGTCGATCTGTCTTTTCAAAGAATCAAATTTTAGTTTGATTTTATTTTCTCTGATTCTCTATTTCCTTTACTTCTGCTCTAATCTCTATCATTTCCTTCTTTCTGTTTGCTGCGTTTAGTCTGCTATTTTTTCCTACTTTCTTAAGGTGGAAGCTTAGGTTATTGATTTGAGATCTTTCTTCTTTTTAAAATAGGTGTTTACAAATTTCCCTCTGGGAGTTCCTTTCAACACCTACCAAAGTTTCAGTCTGTTGTGGATTTTCCTGCTGTTATTGATTTCTACTTTCATTCTACTATGGTCAGAAAAGATACTTTGTATAATTTTAATCTTTGAAAATTTACTGAGACTGGTTTTATAACCCAGCATACAGCCTACGCTGGAATATGCTTTGCGTACCTGAGAAGAATATATACTCTGCTGTTTTGGGGTAGAGTGTATCGTAGGTCTCTTACAGGTCTAGTTTCTATATAGTTTATATAGGTAGTATGCAGTTCAAGTCTTCTCTATCCTTGCTGATTTTCCATCTAGCTGTATTCCGATCATTTACTTTTTTTGCTAAATAATTTTTTACTGTGGTAAAGTACACATAAATATAACATTTATCACTTGAACCGTATGTAAGTGCACAGTTCAGGGGCATTAAGTACACTTAACACCGGTGTGCGACCAGCGCCACTGCCCACCCCAGGACGTTTCCCGTCTTGCGTGAACGGAAACTGTCCTCTCCAGACAACAGCTCCGGACTGGCCCCTGCCCCGGCCCCTGGCCCCACCATTCTACTCTCTGTCTCTATGAATCTGACTACTCAGACAAGAGGACTTGTAAATATCTGTCCTTTTGGGTATGGTTTGTTTCATTTAGTACAATGTCTTCAAGGTTTGTCGTCTGCAGCATGTGTTAGAAGTTCTTTCCTCTTCAAAGATGAATACTATTCCACTGTATATGTGAACTGCGTTCTGTTTATCCGTGCACTGGACACTGGGATTGCTGCTGCCTTTCGGCTGCTGTGGGGAGTGCTGCTGGGGGCTGGGTGTGTAAACTGCCTCACCCGGCCCGTGTGTTCAGTTGCTTGGGTAGGCATATACACGCATCAGAAGCAGGACTGCTGGGTCATACAGTAGCTCTGTGTTTAATTTTCTGAGTGACCGCCATGCTTTTTTCTCCAGCCACTGCGGTGCACAAGCGTTCCAGCTTCTCCACATCCTTGCCAACACTACCAGTCTCCTTTGCATCTAATGGAGCTGGAGACATGTGGACACTTAGCAAACCCTCATTGATTAGTATGCCTTTCCGAGAACTGCGAGTTCATTCTCATGTTTTATTTCTGTGTGGTGGCACCGAAATATGAAATGGCAATTGAGAACACTGGCTGCAGGCTGGGGAGAGTCTCTATAACTAAAACCATATGCGAGGACACTGAAAATTTGAACTATACTTTTCAGTAGTCTAATGAACATATTTTAGAGGTTTCTATTGTGTGCAGAATGAGAATTTCCTCTCCAAATACCACACTTAACATCACTTAAGATAAAATATTGAAAGGGGAGAGAGAGACAGACAGACAGGAACAGAGGAGGAAAGGGCAGACTATTAACACAGTCCAGATGTGAAATGATCAGGGCACAGTCCAGCACAGAAGGAAGGGGAAATGCTACAGAAAACGACTTAGCTGAAAGAAAACTTCAAACGTAATAATTAAAATATTAAAGTAAAATGAACATTATTTTCACTGTTAGTCCAGAAGAGGAGACCTCAACAAAAGCATTTAACCAGGACTTAAATAAGAAAGTGCAAGCCCTGGCTGGTGTAGCTCAGTGGATTGAGCGCGGGCCCGTGAACCAAATGATCGCGGTTCGATTCCCAGTCGGGGCACATGCCTGGGTTGCAGGCCAGTTCCCAGCAGGGGACTCATGAGAGGCAACCATACATTAATAGTTCTCTCCCTCTCTCTTTCCCTTCCCCTCTAAAGATAAATAAATAAAATATTAAAAAAAAAAAAAAAGGAAAGTGCTCTAGCAGCTGAATAAGAGTACTACAAAGATTAACCACTCTGGGAAGATAAGAAACTTATTTAAGTGACACACCACCAAATTTAAGGTAGATTTTCAATGTGTAGAACTTATTTCTGAAATTCAGTACCGGACCCGTCATTTCTAACGTGAGACATGTAACGAACAGGGCCCTCCCGCACTTGATCTGGCAGCTGCTCACGCAGGACAAAAGAACCACGGTACCTGGTAGCCTTCCGTTTTCTTCTGACACCACTTCAGCAAGGCATTCCTCTTTGATCCTCCATATTCTCTTGCCAACGCTGAGAGAGGGTCCTTCCTTTCTTCCCTGATAAATGAAAATAAGAAACCCAAAGTTGAAATATTTTTTGTTTGAGCACCATTATAAGCCAGAAATCCAACAAACAGAAAAGACCAGTGTTAGTCTGCATTCTTAAACAGGGCAAGTGTGCATACCAAGGCATCCCAGGGTGACCTGTATCCTTTCATTCATTTGCTTTTACCCACGAACTTTCACGGGGTCCCCGAGACCCACCACTGTCAGGACTCTCTGCTGCCCACAGAGAGGGGCTCTGCTCGTCACCCACACGGGACGGGGGCGGGCTCAGGACAGCAGGCACTTGCAGCGAAGGGAAGGCATCCTGGGATGCCCGGGTGGGGGGAAGCAAGCCGGCGCTGGCAGCATCCAAAAACCAGCACAGCTGCCTTTCACTCGAAACCCTGCCCCTCCATAGTCTCCATGCTCCAGTTTTAGTCTACTCGTTTTTGTTCCGACCCTTATGCCTATAATCATTTCACCTTTAAAAAAATCATTTATTGTAAATACAAAGGACAAGGTTATGCAAGGAGAAGAATTATAGGCATAATTTTCCGCCTACCAGGTGCTTACTGTCAGGAGAAGCAAGTAAGACAAAAGATGGCAATGAACCTTAAAACATCTATAAAAAAGCTCAGATGTGTTTACTGCTAAGCTGTACACTCTTTGTAGGTAATCAGATGTTTACCTTGCATAGAAAATGGAATTTTCTGTAAACTCGCTCATCCAACACCCCGCTCTTGAGCTGTGCCAGGCGAGGTGCCATTGCTGGGCAAGGGACTGTGAGCAACGCAGGGGCCTGCCCCTCAAAGAACGTCAGAGCTCACTACAGAATGGGCATACTATAAAAGCACGAAAAAAACCGATGTAACTCATTTTTTAAATTATATGGAGGACACTTCAGAGCACTGTTAATTGACTTGGACACAGAACAAACATCCTGCCCTAGACGAGACACTGAATCAAAAAAAGGCTTGGTGACAGGGCAGGAGAAGCGCGCACCCTGCTCACCCAACACCAAGCCCCCGTCCAGCAGCGGCGCCAGGAGAACAGAACGTTACGGAACTCCTGGGGGGAGCGAGTGCTTTGTAAAATAACCTGCTTGCTGACAAATGGCACAGCCATAAAAACTTGGTCTATTTGTTCATGCTTACTTTATAAAGCAGAGATTCTAGTCCCGAGTCCCATAAACTTAGCCCAATTAAGTGCCCTAGAGGTTATTACATTACGAATGGCTTAGTATTCTTCAGCACTTGAATTTCTGTTTGTCTTTACCCTTCAGAATATGTTAGGAAATCAAAGAATATACATTTAGAGCTGAAGCTTTTCCAGTAGATAGGTGCACTGAAATAGCACCAATTTTTAGAATCAAAAGTAAAACATAAACATACTTCAACATGCAGTTAAGACTGCTGCCTTAAAGAAATATACTTTTATGTTCCTATACCAGCCTGCCAAAACCCTGCTTTGGTTTAAAGGGTTCAAAGAAGTTTGTCGTAAGACTGTTGAACACAGAAAAAGAGAATGAAAAATAAAGATAAAAAATTTAGGATCTATAAATGAATGCAAGCGTCCCCTACCTCCCCCCAAAAAATCTCCATCATGCTTAAAATTAACTACTATAATCAACGTGAAAGGTTCACTCTGGCTCACACCAGATCTGTTTTATTACAGAAACAGTATAAAAAGCATCAAAAGAGTAAACTCTATGAACACAATAAGAAGCTACAGGAAAGAGCCTCCTAGAGTTGGAGGGTTGTCTCTTAAAACTTCTTCACTGAAAGATGAGGAAACTAAGACTAGGACACAGCTTCTCAGTGGGGGAGCCAGGAAGGGTGGGTGCCCTTCCTGAAGGCACAAAGGCAAGTACGAACAGTGCCCCATGTCAGCCAGGGCAGACAGCAACTAATCCTCACTGCTGCCCCCCTACTTGCTCCAAAGGTGCACTGCTTACAGGACCACAATTCTAAGAGGTTGATCCCCTAGACACAGGGCTTTACTTTGAAAGTCATGTACAGCACTGGCTCGTGTGGCTCAGTGGATTGAGTGCTGGACTGAGAACCTAAAGGTCGCTGGTTCAATTCCCAGTCAGGGCACATGACTGGTTGTGGGCCAGGCATGTGCCTGGGGGTGTGTAAGAGGCAGCCAACAGATGTATCTCTCATTGTCTCTCCCTTCCCCTCTCTCTAAATAAATAAATAAAAATCTTTTTTAAAAAAAGTAAGTATATAATTTGAGTCTGGGAGGCCAAATATCCATTTTGTCCTCAAACCTGTATTATATCACTACATTTCTGAGACCCTACCCCACTTCCAACTCCTACTACATCATAATTGCTCTGAATTCCTTTTTACGTTTAATTCCTCCTGTGAGTTTTTCCTCGTTCCTATAAACAGTGTATACTAAATTTTTTAGATTTATTGTTTCCTTCTAAATTACAAATACTTCTTAGTCCCAAGTAACTTCTGATATAAGAGAAACAGGAGTAAAATACAGTATTACATTTTCGTGTAGTTTCTCAATTATTAACATAGCCTCGTGTTCTAAGCATCCAATCTAAACAATCAGAGCCACTTTGACAGCTCTCACTCTTTTACTCCTTTTCCAATTAATCGTACTTCCCTTAGAAACCCTCCCGAGCCCAGCCCTCCCTTCGCCACCCCCGCTGCCGCCGCCCAGGTCCGGAGCCAATGAACGCCCTTCAGCTGCGTCCCTCCGCTTCGGTTCCGAGTGGGGTGATCCTTGCACCATCTTCTCACACTGACTTATTTCCCCCACTTTATAGCTGCTGCCACATCAAAGTGACTCAGTTTGACTTCAAAGAGGAACCCCTGCTCAGCCTCAGCCCACCGGTCAATCTTTAGCCCCTGCCCTGGAAATGGCAGGCGCGCACCGTCCTCGGGTTTTCTGGGCCCATCCTCTGTGCGAATCATCCCCTCCCAACTTAATCACCCTTTGGGTTCATTCGCTCCGGTCACTGGCCTTGACAATAATGTCCACCCTCCCTCCCCACCCACTACCCTCAGGCCCCACTCAAATTCCACTTTTCTAATCTTCCCTAGCATCCTACCCACAGCCCCAGTACTTGAATTTCACAATACTTACTTTCGTATTCAATCATTCTCTAATTTAAAAACCAACAACAGAAACAGAAACACCAGCTGCTTGGGGAAAGGAATGCTCTCTTTAACTTTGTTTTACTTCTATACCATCGTACTCAATTCTGGGCATAGAAGAGGAGATCAGGAAATACTTAATAACACACAAATTAAAAAAATGTGTATCAGTGCTTGAATGTATCACTTTATAACTTAACCATTTACTCTTCAAAGGCCAGGAAAGGTGTATGCAGGAAATGCATCAGGACTAACTGCTCTGTACCTTATTCGGCTGCGGGCAGTGGGCGTCACGGACGCCGTGGGCGAGGAGGAGAGGGAGAGCTGTGGTGACGTGGTGCCCATGGCCATGAGCGAGGCCGGTGATGCTCCCTCGGGTGCAGAGAGGTCTCGTTTCATCTCTTCACTACTTCGTCGAGACACTGTGAAAGTAACCATTGTGCACTTTATAGCAAAAGCATTTTATTTTTATTATTTTTTTAAGATTAAAAAATTTTTGCCCTGGCTGGTGTAGCTCAGTGGATTAAGCGCGGGCCTATGAACCAGAGGATCGAGGTT
>PVKM010020733.1:0-23161 GCA_004027735.1 Carollia perspicillata
TAACACCACAAACAGCATTTCAACTCATAATTTTTATAGTGCTAGTCAGACAATTGTGTTTTCAACATGTAAAATCCATTACACGGTCACGGCGACAATTTTCAATAGATTGTAAATTTTTATTGAGATGATCATCTTGTGATTGAATTTCAAAATACATTACAGGATCATCAGCAGTACATCCACGGGGGCTGCCACAGCCCTCTGAACAGCATTCATAAAGCTCAGAAACCCTGGAAACTCTTAGATTTACCTCATGGAAAGAGGCAAGTCTCATCAGCAGGATCGAATCAATTACTTTTATGGATGGGTATTGAATTGCATAGCTGAGATAAGGTAGTACCTGAATTAATGACATATCTTATGTCCTTTTAAAGTGATACGTTTCATAATCCGGTTTCAATGAGGAATTTTACCAAAGGCCCCGGTTTTGAAAATAATCAAGAAAACAGCATCTCTCTTCATCACGGCAGTTCAATAACTTTCAAAGGAATGTTCCCAAGCAAGGGAAATACGGACCTGGGGTTACATGGTGCCGAGATACAGCACCGCAATTCTTTGGGAAGGTCACTGCCAATTTCTCTAGAACTCTTGTCCGGACGACGTGAATGTGTTCCATCGCATGTCAGGAAAGGCTTGGAGTACAACGCGGATTTCACGTTTGCAGCGTGACTCTGCCCCAGCGAGCCACACGGAGCCCCCACCTCCAGCAGCTACCTGCCCCTCCGCTCACTGTGTGGGCTGCGAGCCACGCCCACCCACACCCGGGGTCCTGACGTTCCATCACTTTCAGACAGCCCTCCTTCCCCACTTCACAGCCCCTCGCAGTGACCTTTCTGACCTTTCTGACGCCCACGCCCACGAGCAAAGGTCAGGACGTGTTAAGGTAACACACCCTAGGTATTGCCATTGTATGCATATTTGGGCATTACCATGCAAAACTGTGCCACCGCTTTTACTAGGTTTCTGTCTCTCTTTTTTTACATGTCCCTGATGGAGCACAGGTGTTGTGCTTCACGAGCCCAGGGGTTTTCACTGCATAACTCTCCTTGGTGCAATGATCCTTAGGAACACGCTTGTTACGTTACGGCGGAACTGACTGTGTTTTACTCGGCTTTTTGTTCCACGGTGGTCACTGTGCTGACGGGTCTTTCTGTCCCCACCCTTTTCCCTTGGACCCCTCAGCCCATGCCACAGCTTCCCTGACCCCCTCGGTGAAGCACTCCCAGCTGCACACACCTCCCAGGGGCACACACCTCCCGGGGGCACACACCTCCCTGTCTACTCCTCCCAGTGTGGCCCACGAGCAAAAGCATTCAAGTCAGGTACAAGTTCTGACTGTGCCACTGGCCAACTCCATGACTTTGGACAAAACGTTTAAAAATAACGAGTCTCCATTCATTCATGTGTATATGAGATCAAAATACTCACACTGAAAGGCTACAGAGAGGGGAAACATGAGATAACGTAAGTCACGTGATAGGAAACCAGAAAAGAACGTCGAGTTCTTTTAATTTCTTGAGTTGCATTCAGAGCTGGAACATCTCAGGGATACATTTAGAGACACACTCTCAGCCAACAGCCCTAATTAGAAACTCCAGGGAGGCCCAGGGCCCACAGGGGTAAAGCCGGGTCCACAGAGTCCGCCCAGCCCCAGGCCCAGCCAGGAGACTCGTAAGCAGCAGGCAGGAACCTCAGAGAAAGAGTTGAAGCCCAGGATGCCCAGGGACCACTGAGCCAGGGGCTTGTAGGGACAGACAATCCAGGGGACCCTCAGAGGGTCAGTCACAACCCAGAAGCTCAGGCAGGAGCCTGGAGCCCCCCGAGCGCCATGGACCCAGGAGGCTCCTGTGACGCAGTAGCTCCAGACCCACCGACAGACACGTTCAGAGCCAGGCGCCTCTCGAAGACAGCACTGGAACCAGGAGCCCTAGGGAAACTGTCAGAACCAAGAACTCATGAGGGGCCTAGGCCTAACGCAGGGGTCCTCAGGGACACGGCAGGAACCGGAAACCTTAGATACACACCAGGAATCAGAGCAGAAGCATCCAGCGATCGAGTCCCCATGAGACCCTCGAGGCACACAGTCAGAGCCAGGCGGTCTGCAGAGAGGCCCGCAAAGCCAGAAGGCCCTCTCAGGCCGGGACCAGCGCCCTGACGGCTTTCCCGCACACGGGACGCACGCTCCCATCAAGGAGGCTGAGGAACGATGGTCACGGAAAGCCAAGAGGAGGACCGCGCCCGGCGACGGCCGGCCTCTGCAGACGAAGTCAGGAAGGAGGCTCTTACCTGCGCACTTGGTCCTGGTGGTGAGTGGGGGCCCTGGTGGCCCTGTGCCCCCCTCGCCTGGCCTCGTGAGCAGAACCCGGATCTCGTACTCCACGTCGGGGTCCAGGTGCCACAGCTTGTAGTTGGGAGAGTCGACGATGTGGGTCTCGGCCCAGGTGCCGGTGGTGGTGCGGTATTCCACCTCCTTCAGGATGATGGGGCCGTCCCCGATGATGGAGTTGGCGTTGGGCTTGATCCACAGGTACGTGGCCCCCACGGCCAGCAGCTCTGGGGGTGCAATGGGCGTGGGAGGCTCTGAAAGACACAATCGGACACGAGTGTGAGGCTGGCGTGGTTCCCGGCACAGAATCCAAGCACGTGAGGAGAAGGGACAGGATTCCAGGGACAGCCACGGAAAAGAGCCCAGACCCCTTTATAACTCCAGTCACGTCTTACTGTAACTTTCAGGATTTCGCACATTAAGTACCCGAATCGGTATCTCTTCAGTAACTATATCTAACACCTACCAGATCTCTTTCGTTCAAAGACGGGGAAGAGAGAAGGCAATGGCGAGCCAACGGCTCCTCCAGAACCCAGCAAAGCCGTCTGGGTCAATGTGCTGCTTTCAGGCCTCAAATGAGAACCGGCCTTCACTGGACTGCAGTTTGGTTCAAACGCCAGGGGCGCCCGAAGTGCACAAACACGTCTTTTACAGGAACACACAGGTTGTTAGGGGAAGTTCCCCCGAAGAGTGATTGGAGCCTAAGTAGCCAAGGATGCTGGCACCAGGAGGAACTCTGCTTCTTCCGCAATTGTAGCAGGTTGCTCCAGCAGGGCCAGTGTCACTGGCCACGGCGCCCCCGGTGGGGGTCAAGGGTCAAGTCATGCCGAGTCATATTGCATTTGTTGCCTGTTGCCACCCCTCCGCCATTAAGTTCTCCATCTTCAGCCCAATCGACCAGGCTTTCAACGAGCATCTGTGGTCACCTCCCACGGGCAAAGCTGCAGAAATCCACCCGTTTTGTACTTTTTCCCATGAAGTCTCACATGCATTACTGTGTGTGGTTCCTGGGACGTTACCACCTCTATTTTGGTGGAAAAGGCCCTGAGAACGCAGGTGACCAGGTCACCCACCCGAGACCACAGAATTAGGCAGGGCAGAAGCCACCACTGCACACCTCCCGAGACCGCTCTCTCCCCTCGAGAGGCTACTTACCTCGTGACGCCCGTTTTGTAAAAATTGAAGTGGATGTATTTTCTATTTGTTGCAAAATAGAGCAGTGGAACAACAATAAAGAAAGTGAGTGGCAGGAGGAAACAGGTTCCTTTCCCCATCGCCCAACATAGCAGCCTTTTTTATTTCCCTACGTTCCATTCCAATTCCTATTCACATACACTAACTTTTTTCCAGGGGCTTCCAGCGGCACATAGATAGATACATCTGTCTTTCCTTTACTTATTATATTCCAAAGGCTTTGCTTAGGTCTCACCATCACTGCCTTTAATAGCTACAAGATAATCCATTGGTTAATCACACAAACTATTCCCCAGCTGATGCGCCCATGAGTCGGTCCACATTGTGCTATGGTCAAGAGTGTTGCCATGGGCATCTTTGTGCAAATGACTCCTGTCCTGCTTGTCTCATATTTTCTAAGGGCCCACTTCCAGGAGTGGGATGACCTGTCAAGGGGTCTGAGTGAGTTAATGATGCTGTGAGCAGAATCAGGAAGTGGAGGGCGGGAGAGGTATGGGGGGTGGAACATGACGCAGCGCTCCAGAGCTTTGGGGGAACCTCTCCGTGGTTCAGGAGACTGAGGCAGGTGTGAGTTCCAGTTGGGAACTCAGGTGAGGGCTTCCGGATGGATGAAACTCATTCAGCTCCTTCAGTGTTTTCTTTCTAATTAATTACCTGGCAACAAAGATTCTCCGCAAACGGAATAATTGCTCTGAAACAGAGGTGGACAATATTTTCTCAGTGTGACTCAGAGCAAATCTTAAGGGACAGCCTCTATTACAGCCTGCCGTTTGGGCAGAGAAGGAAATTAAACAGATTAGTCAAGCTAGATGCTCTTCTTTACAAAGCCATGGAGGTTATTTCTCAAGGCCTTGTTATCTCAAAGGTGTTTGCAAATTGATTTTTGGATAATTTGTTCCAGGTAGAGAAGTTAAGTTGGCAGGCAGATTATTTCTGGGCTCACCCTTTGTGCATTTTAAATCTATAGAGCCTTTGATCACCACCATCAACTCTCCAGAGTTCCCATCAGTCTCCAATGAGGCCCCCAGGGTGATATCTGTAGTTCTGTGATGACCCTGCCCAATCCCTTAACCTAATTATTCACAGACTGGCCCTGGACAGAATTAAGAGCAGCCGAAGTCAATGCTGTGGGGCTGGAGCAAGGGGCCACGTTAAACTCTCTTCTGTTGACTTTCCACCACGGTTTTTGCTCTCCTGTTTCCAGCATTAGCAGTAAATTGCTAACCACCAGGAAGAAGATAAAGTATTAATTTTTCCAAATATTGAGTCTCTTTCCGCGTATTCCTGATGGCTGGTGTGAGTACAGTTACAAACGTTCCCACGAGTGTGTAAGTGTCTGCACCTCAGATGACGCACTGGTTTGTATGTTCAGGTGCGGGCGAGCGATGCAGCTGCCTCTGCCTCTGACTCCTCGAGAATGGACCAAGAAAACACCAGCGTTGTCTGCACCTGATGCCAAGAGCCACCAGGTTACTGCTTTGTCTCTTCTTTGTTTTTAGGAATCCATGGATTATCACTGGCATTCTTTAGAAGTCGCATGTACTAGCGGCTCAAAGGGACAGGAGCTGGGATAAGGCGCACTAATTTTTTTCTTTTTGGTAGGCACCGCCTTTTTACGAAATGCACAGAGAGACCATGTTGATTTGGGTCAGCTCTCCTCTCTGTCCGCGGTGAACTGTCCAACCAGACAGTGCAAGGAACCTCTGCAGCCGTCGAATGCAACCACCAGAGTCAGCAGAAAGGAAACTGAGGCCCGGGGAGGGCTCACGACCAGGAGAAGGCGGGGAAGGGGTGGGGCACTAGAACTCAGGGCTCAGACAGCATTCCTGCCCACACTTTCTACTCCTGGACTTGAGATATTTCAGGAATGAACCAGAAGGATCATTATAGGAACTTGACACCAGTAGTTCTGAACTCTAGGGGATGCGTGGGTCCTTATGAAAATCTGGTACGAAATTCCAGGCTCCCTTCCCAGGAAAATGCACATAAATGCAGTACCTGGAGCTCTGTGCAGTCAGTGTTTCAGGAATCATGAACCCTTCCGAAGCCCTGAAGAGTCCATGTGGAAAATAAAGGGAGACAGACCACATGCCCATAGTAGCTTACCCTTCTCTGGAAGCCACCCTTTGTGGTAGGGGCTCGAGGTTGGGAGTACAATCATGTAAGCGGATGGAGCCTGATGAAGAGGTCACAGGTCTAGTACTTCCAGGCTCCCAGGTTCCCAAACATTTGGGTGCAAATGAACATACAAGGGTTTCCTCAGTACAACTCCAAGTCAATGTGTAGCTTCCCATGACCGTGACCCACCAAACATAGTCATAGTTTTGCTATTGGGGCTGAAATATGTAAAGGGTAAAGACAAGACCCTGCCCTTGAAATGCTATAACCTAAGTAGAAATCCTCCACGGAGGAGGTCTTAGAAGCGTGGGTTGACAGTACAGAACTCCTCAGACTGGGTGGACTAAACAACAGGCAGTTCTCACAGTTCTGGAGGCTGGGAAGTCCGAGATCAAGGTGCTGGCTCCTTGCTGTGTCCTCCTACGGAGGAAAGAAAGAGCTCTCCAGTCTCTTCCTCTTCTTCTACGGGCATTCATCCCATCACGGGGGTTCCACCCCCCGTGACTGCATCTGTACCCAATCACCTTCCAAAGGTACCACCTCCCAATACAATCGCATGGATGGGGGGTGGGCCGGCTGGTTAGAACTTCAACAGACAAATCTGAAGCGGCGGGAGGGACACCAACATTCAAGCCTTGGCAGCAGCCAGGTTTTCAAATCCACCTCTCTCTTCATAAAGGACTTTGTCTAAGGGCTGGGGTCTTGAGAGGCACAGTCTGGCAGAGAGAAACTGCCTATGGAAAAAAAATCCTATTTGGTACGTACCCTGTGCTTCTCACGTGCCAGGGTGCGGAGTGCGGAATGCAGCGGTCAAAAGAAAGACGGGCTGTGCGTGCCCATGGAATCAGAGGGTCAGGCGGCCAATCAGAGCAGCAACGACAATCGGGTGCACTGAGGGGCACGATGGGGGCAACAGAGACAGACAGGAGGCCTGTAAAGGGACCGCATCTGGTCGAGAGGTCAGGAAGGCTCTTCCCGAG
The DNA here is from genome assembly GCA_004027735.1 of Carollia perspicillata. Lineage (NCBI taxonomy): Eukaryota > Metazoa > Chordata > Mammalia > Chiroptera > Phyllostomidae > Carollia > Carollia perspicillata. The sequence continues at coordinate 6,622 of PVKM010020733.1, forward strand.
AGAGCCTGAGTGTGACCTGCAGGAATCCACGTAACTCTGTGGGCAGAGAGATCGTCCTGAGAATCCTGTAGCTCGGACTTGCTTGGGGGAGTGTCCACAAGGCCAGGATAGAAGACAGACAAAACTAGACGTCTGAACACGTGCTCCTTCATTCGTTATACAAACATGGAGCGCCAGCTGTATGCCACATGCTGTCCTGGGCACTGAGGATACAGCGGCGGACAACACAGGCACCGTGCTGGTTGCCAGGAGCTCAAATTCTAGCCTTCTCCAATTCTTGAGCAACAGAGGTGTAAGGAGAAAACTAAGCTGATTCAGAAGCTGTTGAAGATAAGGAAATCTGACAACCAGCCAGGCCCAGGGGGATGCTTATGAATCATCCTACTGATGCGAAGCCACACGACAGAATGTTACACAGCAAGGAAAAGGAACACACTGCTGATACATGACACGGATGGAGATCAAAAGAAAATTCTAGTGTGTGAAAAGAAGAATGCTTGATGACTCCATTCAGGTGAAAGATTCAAGAAAAAGCAAAGTTGATCTATGGCAATAAGAGTCAGAATTACAGTTACTTACGGAAGCAGGTACTGGCCAAGTTAAGGCATCGGAGAACTCTCTGGAGGACTGGAATACACTATACATTGACTAGAGCGACAAAATACTAATAATAATCAGAAAAGTGTTACCTCTGGTGGGGTGATTGTCTGGAAGCGAGCATGAGAAAAGTTTCTGGGGTGTTAAAATTTCTGCAGCTTGACTAGAGTTGTGTAAGACTCATCAAGCCATGAACTTGAAATAGCGGTATTTTGCTATGTGTAAATGATACCTAAAAAAAGACGAAAGAAAAGAAACACAGAAAAATGTGGCTAATCTGTGGCCCAGCAGGTAGAAAAGATGCCATTACCCCTTACTGGGAACCGAACCGCAGAATATTTTGGGGAAGGAGTCTTTCATTCTCTATCATATCTCTGAACTGTGCAAACCTAGAATAATAGTTCGACATTTGATGGCACTCTCTGCTCACAAAATTTGGAACCAAATCAAGAGGGAGGAAGTCCAGCCTCCAGGGCGCTGAGACCCACGTCGAGAGATGGCACCGGCCCCCTCTGGCCCGCCATCAAAGCCCTTCGAGGACAAGACTCCGTGAGCCATCCACGAGGCCTGGGAGCAACACCGCCAACCTGCCAAGACGCTCCTCCAACAAGGACGTGGGGAGGTGACCCCTGAATGCAATCCGCCTCGTCCTGGGGCAGCAATCTCCAGACCAATTTTGTCTCTCTTTTCCCTGCTGTGAACTCTTGTAACAGTTTGACTCCCCGGAAATTCCTACAGAGAGCAAAAGTGCCTCAAACAGCCAGAGAACAAGCCTGGCGCCCACTGCATTGTCTGCTCCAGACAGAATCACACGTTCTGAGAAAAGCCGAATGTGACGGAGATGAGAAATGAGCCTTGACATGTTTAAGGTGGATGCAGCCTGGCCTCCCACACTGTCCCCCAGCCTCCCCGCCCTCCCTGACCGCCATTCTGTCTGCACTGCTATTTACTGACCCACCGGGGTCTGCGGGGTCTAGGCCCCCGCCCCCACCCACCAGTGTACACACACGCCCACACGTATTTTATCATTCCCCAGCCGGCACATGCCGTTTCTCCACTTTTAATCGAACTCTGCCCTCCCCCCCCACACCAACTCTGCTTCCCGACTACTCAATTGTGTGAGGACTCAGCACAGAGTAGAGGTTCAAAAGCGTCGTGCTGATTAGCTGTCCTACCGATTGGCACACAGCCCTGCTTCACGACATTGTGAACCGAGGATCAGAAGGCAGAAGGGAACCCACCTGGGGGCTGAGGTCTGAGTTCGCCGCAAGCCCTGGCTCCACCACAAGCCGCTGGGTGGCCCTGGATGGAGCACTCGCCTTTGCGGGTCCCAGGGTTTTCATCTTGAGAATGAAAGATTGCTTCGTAACTTGAATTTTAAAGCTATCTAAATGTTCTGCCAGTGACCACGGGGATTCTGTGTGGGCCTGCTCACTGGCTCTACGGCATTATCGGCCATAGACCCCGCCTTCCCTTTCGTCTCTGGCATGGGCCCACAAGGTCCCTGAGCGGAAGATATAATAAGTACGTACGCTCGTCCCTCGATATCCGTGGGGGACTGATTCCAGGACCCACATGGACACCAAGGTCTGTGGATGTTCAAGTCCCTTATGTAAAATGCTGTAGTATTTGCATATAACCTCTGCACACTCTCCCATATACTTTAAATAATCTCTAGATTAGTTATAATATCTAATACAATGTGAGTGCTATGCTATACTCTATTGTCTAGACAATAATGACAGGAAGAAAAGCCTGCGCATATTCAGTACACATATAACCACTGTGGGCCTGACTACATAATCCATGTCCGCAATAATGTAACTTTTGTCTCTGGTCGGTTGACTGGTTGGCTGAATCCACCCACGCGAAACCTGTGAACACAGAGGGCTGGCTGCTTCACAGCCAGCCGACCAGCAGGTGCATACCAGAACTAGTCTCTGTGACCCAGCCTAGCATGCAGTTCATGTTCAGTAACTACCTGATGTTCTACTGGAAGGGGCAGAAAAAATATTTGAAAAGTTTTCCCCAAATAAGACGTTGGGGTGGCAATAGAGAAATGAACCAAGCGATGAGGAGGATGGTACAGGGAATAGTAAATGGACGTCCACACGAAGAATTGGACGTGTTTGGGGAGGAGATCTCAACAACTGGAACAGACCAGTAATCAGAGACACAGCCGAAAAAAGGTCTCTGAAATAAACGAAGCTCTAAGTCGCTCGACTGCAAAGAGCACAGTGAGCTCCAGACAGAGTCAACGACGAGACTCCCACTGAAGCACATCCTGGCAGTATTTTGAAATACAAGCCTGAAGGGAAAGTCCCACGAGAACCCACACCAAAGCAGCTCTCCGTCAAAGCAGAAAGACTGAGAAACCGGTTCCCAGGCTGCGCCGCTGCAACTGGAAACCCGGGACGGAAGGGTGAGGAGGGTGGCTGCCGTGGCACAGAGGACGGCAGCGGCGGCTCATAAACACTGCAGCCTTCTGTGCCCCTGTCACTCTCCTTACGCCTGAAATATCAAGTCATTTCATCTTCGCAGCCACTCCAGGGCTAAATGCCATTATGACTCACATGTTTTTTGAAAATAAGAAAGAGGTGTGGATTAAGTATCTTGCCCAGTGTCTAACAGGTAGGAATTCAAAGAGCCAGGTTGGGGCGAAGGCAGCTTCCCAGGGGTCTGAACTCCTGTGCGCACAGGGGTGCAGCCCACACACCAGGTTTTAAGAGGATGTTTCAGGGCGCAAAGTCGTGGTGTGTTTATGATGCCGATGAAACACTTTTAGATTCTGAAAAACGTAGAAAACTTTGTCTCCTTGTCCTCCCTGTACAGAAAAATCACGTGAAGATCTACCCCAGTCCACCCCAGCATGACTCCAAACCGCGGCCTCGGCCTAGGATGGCGGAATCCAGATGCTAAATGGACCAGGCCTATGGGAAGGTTACGACCGCTCGGCCCTTCGCTCTCAGGCGAGGGTCTAGACGGGACCAGATGGGACTGGAGCCGTGACCCGAACTGCCAAAACCGAGAGAACTTCACGCCCCCCTTCCCGATGGGACTCAGAGTATGCTTAGTGACAAGCAATCTCATTACGAATGCTTAACCCTTGCTTTGGCCATCATTTTGAAAATAGACACAAAACTGTTCTGTGGAACTGTCTCTCCCTCAGACGAGACTCTCCATAGGTACAGAAGTTCAATGTTAACTAAACAAAAATAAACGACAAAAATCCCACCTGCTACTGCTTATGAAAACACCTAGCCATAAATACACCAACACGCCGATGCTCTCCTTAGAGTTGTGAGTGCATGAGTGCCGTTTTCACGTTTTCCTTCCTTTTCTTCTTTGTTTTTCTACAGATGTTCTCTAAATACCCCACATCGCTTGTTTATTAGAAAGGAAGCATTTCAAATAAGGAAGGCTTGCCTATATTTTGAGCCTTTGCAACTGGGTGGGACCTCTGTCGGCGTTCTGAGGCCTCAGTCACGAGGAGTGTTTAACAGCTGATTTCCCCTCTCATCTGCCCAGGTCCCCGCTACCACGTAGCAGAAACTGTGAACCACAACTGGGTCCTGTGCCCAGCGGTACCCATCGTGGCTCCCCAACAAGGACAGAGAGGTCCCGGCTACTCCAAGGCCCCCACCACGAGGGGACACTTGACTTCCCAGTAGGCCTCTCTTCATGGCCACTGCTATTTTATAGCAACTTGATACCTGTGTCCTCATTTTCCCCCCTCCAGTGACCCCAGCAAAGCAGACAGTATTATTCCCATTTCGTAAATGAGGACACCAAGGTTTCAGGTAACTCGCCTAATCTCACCTCGCCAGTCCAAGGACAGGTTCAGACCCAGGTTATCCTCAAAGTCTGCATTCTTTGCTCAGCACAGCGCTGCCCCGTCATGCTGCAGGCACTGACATGAAAACTGCTAGTATTTCAGCTCCATGGTCTGTGGCAATGGCAGAAGCAAAGTGCGAGGCATCACCGAGGATGAACTGAGTGCCAGCCACTGACCCAAGGGCCCCACAGGCATGAGCTGATTTAATCCTGGCAAACTCTTTCGGGCAGGTGCTATGATCAGTCTCACTTCCTCCATTAATTAAAAAACCCAGAAGCCTAAAGAAGCTGATGGCTCACAATTAGAAGGCTACTAAAAGACAGAATAAGGATTGGATAGGAAGATTCTAGAGCAGGGCTGGAATCACCATCGCACACTGCCATGTGCTAACAGTATTCCCCTGGTGGAGGAAGACCGGGTGACTCGTCCAAGGTCGCAGAGGGGTGGTCTTGGTCAGCAGGAGAAGCCAGATTGGATAGCTAGTAGTCTGTTAACCCAGCAGCAGTGACAGCAGTCGGCAGTCACAGAACCGCACGTGCGACAGACAGAGGGAGGTCACTGAGCTCTACCTGCCCAGTGCAGAGACCCCCAACTTGCAGCTGGGACTCAGCCGGAAGACCTCCACGGATAAGGGGCACACTCACTGAGGTCCGCACAATCGGTGAAGGGTTTTAATAGTGAGAGAGTAATTTGAAATATAGGCCAGGGGTCTCCCTCCACCTGCTGTCCACCAGGGTGTCACCACGCCCCCCAGGACTGGCCTCTCTCCACCTCTGCGGGTCCCTGGCCACTAAGCTTTCTTCACCCACAACTTGACACACAAGTGATGCACAAGTAGTGCGGGTGTGCCCGCTGTTCTCTCCGCCAGGTCCTTCTCCTCCTCCTCCGGGGGACTCTCCTTTCCTTGTCCTGTAAGAGTCGGTTTCCCTCGGGGTGCTCTCACCTCAAGGTGGTGCCTTTGTGCTCTGTGAGCGTCTCAGCCCAGGGTCCCAAGACACAGAGCGTGAGACAAGGATTCTGTGCAAGTGATGACTGAAGAAGAAAGAGTTCTTAGAAGGAAGCAGGGCAGGGGAAGGGTCGAGAAGCCAAACAAGGGGTTAGTTTTGGCTGTAGACGAGGGTCCGGCTGTTCCCGCTGGTGTTCTGGAGCCCCAGACAAACCATCTCCTGGCCCCCCATTGGGGTAAAAGGGCCGGCTGTCTGTACTCCTGTGTCATTAGTTGGATGTGGGCCACCCTAGGGAGTTAGGCATTGCCCCCCGGAATTAGTTTCCTAGGACTTCTGTAGCTGAGCACCACGAACTGGGTGGCTTAGAGCAACCAAAAGTTACCATCTCCCATTTCTAGAGTCAAGAAATCTGAAACCAAGGCGTCATCTGCGACGTGCTCCCTCCAAAGGCTCCAGGGAAGGCCCCCCCCACCTCTTCTGGCTCTGGGTGTCCCTGGGGAGCCCTTTGTCTTTCTTGGCCTACAGTGCATCACTGCGGTCTCTGCCTCTTTCTGCACGTGGCCTTCTCCCCGTGTGTCTGTGTCTCTTTGGTCAGATTTCCCTCTTCTTGGGAGGGCTCCCGTCACACTGGACCAGTGAGGCCCTATTCCACTTTCACACAAACTACACCTGCAGAGACCCTGCCTGTTTCCGAATAGAGCCACAATCTGAGGTGCCAGGAAGTGCATTTGGGGGGAAACAGTAGTCAGCTCAGTACAAGGGGACGCTATGAGGAGCCTTTAGCAGCTAACACTCAGGGCATCGAGGGGATGGGTGCACCAGCCTGGGAGAGGGGACCCGGACCAGGCACCTGACAGCGTCCTCTGTAGTGGAGAGCACCCAGGGTACACATTCGTCACAGAACTTGCACCTTATATGGGTCACCTGAGGGGGGGTTTGTCCCAAGGGCACCACCAGGCCATTTTTGCCTGTGGCCCCAGATCCCGGCACAGGGGGACAGTGAAGTCACAATACTCTGGGAGGCCTTGCACGCTGGAGGACACAGGCTGTGACCACTTGCATTCTCCTCTTTTCTGGCATAAGCACTGCTAGTTCTCAGGAGTCTAGGCAATTCATTCTGCAGCACGGTGTCTGTTCCTCTACCATCCTCACCATATTTCAATCTCTCTCGTACAAGGAACAGTGGTGGCACAAGTTCAAATGTAATTCCAGTTCAGCCACCCTTTAGCCACGTGCCGCAGACACTGGTGACACCAACCTGTACTCCCTTGACCTAGCCCAGAGGTCCCTTGCCATTTCGGTGGTTAATATCTCCATGCACTGATGACTTCCTACCCCCAACACCTACACACCCCTGGCTGGGGGCTTTCTGTCCCCACCAGAGTGTGATGGCCCCCGTGTAGGGCAGACTGGCTGTGCCAGGGAGCTCCCACTTCCCAGCAACAATTCATTCCCAATGAGGGGTGTGAGTTGGGGGTTATATATTCCGTGTTCTTGGCCAGCAGTGAGGCAATGGGGTTGGTTTACTCAGTCTTTGGGAAGCTTTCTAGTGGGACTGATCGCCAGGTATCCCCAGGGCTGCCAGTTCATTATTGCCCTCATATCTCTACCGGAATTCCCTTCAATGTCTCAGTCAAGTCCTTGCAAACCCTTGTCTCAGGGTCTGTTTCGGAGAAAGCCAAACTAAGACATCATGCAAACCAGGGAAAGCTGACTTCCTTATCTGTAAATGGGAGCGCGATGAAGATTAAACGAGGTACTCAGCTCAACACCCTTAGAAGACCCCTGCCCATAAGAAGAGGGCCAGGCTAGCTGCTGTTATCTTCATCCTTCCTTCCAACCAGCAGCCACTGGGGCACGCAGCTGTCAGTGGGAGGCTTGGCTGGGCCGGCACAGAGAGAAACGGAGATCCCATCCGAGGCAGCCCCTTCCTGTGTCAGGATAACGGGGGTCCACGGCGGTGTCCGTGTGGACTCCTGCCAGCTGTGTCATGAGCAAATGCATTTAAGTGCTTTGAAATACCTTTCAGCCTCAGTCTACTTAGCACAGTCACGTTGCGACCACTGACATCATGTAAAAACCCCACCTCTTGCATTTTCATATTCATTTTCACTTACGAAGGGCGGTGAGGTGTTTTGAAAGTGCATGATCTCTGGGTCAGACAGACAGAGCTGGGCTTGCAACCCCTGAATTGTGTGGCTTCGGGCACGTTACATAATTCCCAAGCCTCGGTTTCCCCACGTTTAAAGCCAGGCCGATGGGTCGCATCTCCCTGGGTGCTCGTGAAGCCCAACTGTAAATGCCTGGAACTCGACAGGCCCTGTTTCGATGTGCGTTATTCCCGCCTCCCCACCTCATCACCCTCTCCATGAAAGGGCCACTCGACCCTGCTTCTCCAGCCTCCTGCGATCTCTACCCCCAGCATCCTGGGCTCCTGCAGCACGTGTGATGAAATCAATTTTGGCGTTCTGCGTGAGGAAGCTGCCAGTCTCCCACTGGGATGGTTAACTCACACTCAGCAAGCACTGGGGGGGGGGCGGGGGGGGACATGGCAGCGGTCGAAACAGAACACGTCTGAGAGAAGCGAGAATAGCGGGAGGGAAGGAAGAAATACGCAATCCAGGGCGACCTGAGTCCGGGCAGCTTCATCAGTTGCTACGCTACCAGCCACAGCGAGGGAGAGAATGAAGGGACTGGGGCTTTAGAGATATTGTTATTTTGCAGATCTTTCTCCTGGCCTATCCCTACTGCAGGGAAGGGACTGCATAATTAGTCTCCAAGCTGCTGAAATGGCTGGGAAGTGACTAGAAGTACCGACTGCCCTGAAGTGTCAGGAAAGAGTGTCCAGTGGATCAAGGGGCATACCCAGAGGAGCCTGATGAGTTTGTGGGAAGGGTGTAAGAAATGCCTGCCCGCTTTGTAAAGACACGGAGAAGTGAGCCTCCGCCCCTGGCCCCCGGCCCCCGAGGGTTGCCTCTGGGCTCTGCGACACTCAGCACTGCGAGAGTCAGGGAGCCAACAGCAGCTCTTGGGGAAAGGCCTCTGAAGCCCCAGAAAGCTGTAAGGTCTCGCAGGCCACAGACCACTGTCCCAGCCCCGAGGCCACAACTCTGACCCAGGCAGGTGGGCATCGGACTCTGAGAATGGCATTAATGGCTTCAGGGTGGTGCCCACTACAGGCCCCTGAAGCCAGGTGCTTCTGTGGCAGCTGGGAATATAAGCAGACAGGAGAAAGCGAATTTACTGAGTGGTTATCACATTTCAGGTACTCTCCTGGCTATTTCTAAAATCTTACTCATGTACTTCAGGCAGAGGGAATCCAGAGAGATACACAGTGACTTCTAAAAGAATCCACACACTGACAGCATCTTAGAGAAAACATTTTCCTTTAGAAAGAATGCTACTAGAAAATATAAGGTAAAATAAGCTTGAGTTTTTACATGCATAAAATGTTTCAAGGAAATACCACGTTTTCACAAATTGTTCCACAGAATACAAGCGAAGAGACACTTCCAAACTCATTCTACAAGCCCAGGATGACTGTCACGCCGAGATCTTACAAAGATATCACAGGAAAAGAAACGTCTGGACCCATGTCTCTCATGAACCAGAAATACGTATCCTGCACATTATGTCAGCCAATCAACTCTGGTGATATATAACATGAAGAATCCATCACGGCCAACTTGGCTTTCCTCCAGGACTACCAGATCAGTTCACTTTTAGAAAATTAATCAGTAGAACTCATCATGTTGACAGACTAAAAGATAAAAATCATGTAACAGTCTCAAGAGATTTCAAGGAAGCATTTGATAAAAGCTAGTATCTGTTCACGACAAAACCCTTGGCAAGCTAGAAACAGGAGGCAAGTTCCTTAGTCTGGCGACAGACATCTAAAACATGAGTCTAACATTGTAAGTACTGGCAAAATACTGAACGCTTTCCCCTGATTTCCCAGTTCTACTGGGTGTCGTAGCCAGTGCAATGTGGCAAGAAAAAGAAATAAAGTTGTAAGGATTGGTAGGAAAGAAAGAAAGCTTTCATTATCACAGACTGCCTGATTGTGCATGGTGAGAAGTCCCACACAATCTCAAATTACGATGAAAATCAAAAAGGGGAATATGCTAAAGTCAATGTACTTTACTACATCATATGTGAGATTTCAGTTAACAGAAAGAAGCAGAGTTTTAAATCGCCCACGTGTCCCCTTTTCAGATCCACGCTCCATCCTGTGCCCCCACCGAGCTTCCTAAAGTAACAACTGTGTCCCACCCTGTGGCCTCACGCACCACGGGTGATGCGGTCCCTGTCCACCTACTCAGCCTCATCTCCTGCCATCGCCCCTCGCTGCTCAGGTTCCAGACACTCAAGTTTCTTTTGCAAGATCCCTAACGTGTTACTTTCCGCCTCGGGGCCTTTGCACACACTGTTTGCTCTTTCTCCGTCTACACCTAGTTCACTCTCCGTATCGCAGCTCAAACCGCACCTCCTCAAGGAAGCCCACCCTGCCTTCCACCACATTCCCAGACACTCTTCTTCACGGCACTCAGACTGGTGTGACTGTTCACGCTGGCCTTCCGCTCTAGACTCTAAGCACACGAGGGCAGTGACCACCTCCAGGTTTCTCGTCATCTCGCTCGTAGCACTTGCCTTGGTCCTTGGCACATAAAAATGCTTCACGAATATTCGCTGGATGAGTGAGTCAGAGCAAAGTCAGAAGAATTCTGTTCTGCTGTCAGCCGACCTGACTCTTTCCCTGAAGCTCTGGAGTGATGAATACGTTGGTGAGTAGGGAGGGACTGCGAGAACCGGTAGCCGGATGTTACTAGGAAACCCAGGGCAACTGAGGTCTCGAACAGAAATGGCCCACCAGGTGCGGCTGAGATCCTGGTTTGTCACTTTAAATACCAGTGTTCACCCTTTTTAATTAACCCTTTTATTCTGAGATAATTATAAATTTATACTAGTTGTAAGCAATAATGGAGAGATCCCGGGTCTCCTCTAGCCAGCTTCCCCAGGGATGGCTTTGTGCAAAGCTTTCTTCCAACATCCCAACCAGGACACTGACCTCGGTCCGGTCCAGACGCGGGACCGCCCCACCACCACCTGGGCCCCTCACACTCCTATTTCATAACCACGCCCACCTCCTCACTCCCCAGCCCCAGCCTTAACACCTGGGAACCACCGATCCAGTCTCCAGTTCTGTGTTTTTATATTCCTTCCAGTTTTACTGAGAAACAACTGACCTACATCCCTGCACCCATTTAAGGGGCACAGCACATTTTTAAAATGTTAACACTTAAAAAGGGACAGTACGTCATCTTCGGAGACTGGCTTTCCCCCCTCAGCATTACCCCTAAGGATAAAACCCGGCCACTGTGCACACCCGCAGTCGTCCCCTCTCTCTGCGGGGTGGCATTCCGTGCCACTGTGTCCTCCAGCCTGTTTCCCCGCTCACCTGCTGAAGGACGTCCGGGCCGTTCCCAGCCTTCAGCTCTTTCCGGCAGAGCTGCCAAGAACAAGCGTGATGGTGCAGGGTTTTGCGTGAAGGAAAGTTTTTCTTGCCCAGGTGTGAATACTCAGGATGGAGATTGCGAGGTCACGTGGAATTTGGAACCGCCTTCCGGAGCAGCTGCACCTCCTTACCGACGCGTCCCTGCCCCCCACGTGAGACCGCTCCACGTCCTCGGCCTCTTCGCCGGCACCTGGCGCTCTCGTTGTTCCAGGCGTTCTGGGGAGCGTGCAGCGGCGTGCCGCTGTGGTCTCGGTTTCTGCTCCCGAGGAGCTAGTGGAAACGAACGTCTTTCCGTGGGCTTACTTGCCATCTGTGTATCTTCTTCAGAGAGATATCTGCTCCTAACTTTCATCCACTTTCTCACTGACGTGTTGGCTTTTGTTTGCTTGTTTTTTAAAATTAATTTTTTGCTGTGGAGTTTTAAGGATTCTTTGTATATTCTAGGTCCTAGTCCTTTGCTGTGTCTGTGGTTGGCAAGTATTTCCTCTCACTCTCGGGCTTGTCATTTCTTCAGAGGAGCTTTCGCAGAGCGAAGTTTCATTTTAATTAGTTCAATGTATCCATTTTTCCACTTGTAAGTCATGCTTTTGAAGTCACACCTGTGTTCTTTTTTCACCTTTGACTCTGCTCAAATTCATCAGCGCTCACAAATCAGTTCAGATCCCTGACAAAAGTGCGTTCGATCCAACCCTGAGCTGACAGCGATACAACCGCACTGGAGCCCGTTTCCAGCCGTACTTCCTTCATAACACAGCAAAGCTGGGAAAAATCTGCTTTGTTTTGCAAGCTTTAGTGACACTCTTCGTGTATTTTTTAGAAGTAAATATTTTTAAAGTTATGTTTTCAATCAGGATGGGGGTAGTTGCTTAAAGACAGGAAATACAAAGTATACGCTCAAAACTATTAAAAAGATAGAAGACAGTCAAATGCAGAATGGGCTGCACCTGTCTCCAGCATGGCACTGCCCTTCGGATCCCCTCACTGAACTTGACAGACAAGATGGGTGTGTGACCCCAGAGGCAGTCAGTGGGTCATCATTAAGCCATCTGGAAAGTGTAAGCTGTACTTAGATACATATTTGATACGTGAATTTTATCACTGAAGAACTTCAAAGAGCTAAATCAACTCAATAATATCCCTTGCACATGCAAATCCTGAACAGTATCTACGAATGACCATCACTTCTGTGGCGATGTTTTTAAAGACCCCAGCTGCTGTGGGCAGCCATTCTCTGCAATGGCCCCCAATAGCTCAGAGCTCCTGGTAGCCACACTCTCGTGAACCCCTGACCCTTTGAGAGCAGGCTAGACCTCCTGACTCCCTTCTAGCCGAGTACCCCAAAAGTGATGTGATGACCTGCCGTCTGAGAGCAGTTACAGAAGGATGACCCTCTCATTTGCCCTCTCCCTCCCCCTCTCCCGGTTTATCTGTCCATCTCCCCTTGCCTCTTCTTTCTCCCTACTCCGTCTTCCCTCCTCTCCTCTCCTGCCCCTTCTCTCTCCACCCTGCTGTTAGCAGTCTTAAGGAGAGGCCCACCTTGCAATGAAATGCTACCTTCAGCCAACAGCCGAGAAGGCCCTGAGGCCAACAGCCAGGTGAGTGAACTTAGGAGCAGATCCTCCCTTGGTCAAGCCTCCAGGTGACAGCAGCCTGTGACAGACCCTGAGCCAGAACCTCCTGTCAAGCTGCACCAGGCTCCTAACCCACACCTACGAGACCAGAAATGCTTGTTGGCTTAAACCAGGGGTCCCCAACTCTGGGCTGCAGACCGGCAGGCCTGTTAGGAACCGGGCTGCACAGCAGGAGGTGAGCTTGAATCCTCCCCAAACCATCCCCCAACACCACTGGTCCGTGGAAAAATTGTCTTCCACAAAACCGGTCCCTGGTTGCCAAAAAGGCTGGGGACTACTGGTTTAAGCCACTGCATCTGGGTGTCATTTTTATGTCATCACAGACTAATACATTCCACACATTCCACTTACAACTGAAATTTTGAGGGTCTATCAGCAGACTTTTCTGCAACTAAAAAGAGAAAAGTCTTGCCTAGAAGTCAGCACAAAGAGGCCGGATCAAATGTGTGTGCAGGTGTGCATGCACACTCAGCGTGTGAAGCTTCCTTCAAGATGAGTTTCTGAATCACCTTTGAAGGTGGAGCTCCCAACCAGGCAACAAACCACGGAAGGTACGGCTGAATTTATCTGAGATAAAAAATAAAAGGAGGCACCCGACTCCTTGAAGGATGCCCTCAAAGGAGACACATTAATGCACTTAAAGATGTACTTGAACCTTGGAAACCCCAGTGGTTCCCTGTGCAGTGGTAAGCCAACAAAGGAATTAGCATCCGGCCATTCTCTGTGTTTCTTCTATGTCTTACAGGAACGGCCACATGTCTGAAGGCACTACTCACACAACACACTTCCGAGGGACACGACTGATGGAGAGACGGCCAGCAAGACCTGGATGGATGCTGGCATGGCTGGGACTGAAAGGAGGGCAGACACACCTCTGGGGCAGAACAGAGGCGTGCCCGCTGAGGGGCTGTGCAGGCGAACACCCCAGCAGGCAGAGCTCCTGACTCAGTGATAAAAGCCAGCGTGACCATCTGCCTCTGTATTTCCTGACGGGGTGGTATGAAGTAGAGAAAAATGTTCAGGCCTCGCCTTTGCAGTCACATACGCAATAAAGGGAGAAGCGAGGGTGAAAGCTTGCCCCGCTTTGCGGCCACGCCGACAGTCTCAGGGAAATTGCCGTCATTCCTCATGGCGGGGAAACACACATAGGAAATAACCAAGTTTTAAAAAATCTTGCCTCAAACCTCATCTAGACCTTAATCCGGAAAGCGATCTGATTAAAGCCACATCTACTGCAGGACAAACAGGTTTAACGTGGCCATTTTCCCAAGGCATTAACGTTTTTTACAGGAATTGATCTCTCGGGGCATCGTTCCTAGCCAGCTCTTCCCAGCGTGGAGGCCTCTACGGCCTCTTCCAATGGCCCCATGAATTTCCTCTCCTACCTCTGACTCCCCTAAAGGAAAGGGAACGTCACTTGGATTATGTGCTTCTGAGAGGAAACCCCGATGAGGCTGGGATGTCCTCGAGACTGACCCCAGACCACCCACATTCTGCCCGCAAGGCTGATGTGGGAGGGTGTGGGGGTCTCAGGGACCACTCAAGAGTAAGCAGCTCCTTTGCAGACGAGAGGCAAAAGCTGAGCCCCTCTAAGAAATGGGGGGCGGGGTTCGCTGTGGGAACTCTGCAGGCCTGATGCTCCCAGGAGCCCCTCGAGAGAGCTGAACTGGACGGCCACCCCAAGCCACTCCCCACGCCGTGCCAAGCGCTGCTGTTACTAAAAGTCTTTGTGTGAAGCCATTCACTCTTTAAATAAAAACAATCCTTAGTGGTCGCAGAGTGGCTCGTAAACTCGCTGACAGCACGTGGAGAGGTTACGAAGCTCCTGATGTCGAGTTCTTAGCCCTTACCAATTTAACAAACGTCTCTGGGGGGAGACCTGAAGTCGGTCTTGTCTTAAACGCCCCAGTCTTTCCCATGTGCAGCCAAGTTCAAGAGCCCCTTACACGTACGGCCTCTGGGCGATCCCCCAGCCGCCCAGCTCGTCTGCTGGCCACGCTGTGTGTATACCCGTCTCTCCTTCCAGCACTGAGGCCGCGTGGACGAACGCGGGAATGAATGGAGGGGTGGATGAGTGCATGGCCTTCCTCCTCTGTCGGCCTCCTCCTGCACAAGCTTACAGAGAGCCCTGTGTAGAGTAGCCCAAGAAGGGTCACAGTGACATGGTGGCAATGCCGACAGGGCCAGGCAGTGAAGGGGCGTGGCGGGGGAGAGATCCAGTCTCGCGAGGCTTCCTGGACAAACGACCTGAAGAGAGGTGCGCAGCACAGCCCCGAGGGGCCGGCGCCAGCTCTTAACTCTACTCGCCCACGAGGTCCTCATGCACTGAGACACGCACACGTATCCGCACCGAGTCATGTGTGCAGTGTTCACGGCCATCCTGCCCTTGCCCAAGTAGCTCCTTCCTTCAAGGCCCCGCTAACACCTGCCCTGCCCGCGGGCAGGCTCCCGAATGTGGCCAAGGCCGTGGGACGTGGGGTTCGGCTGGGTGCACACCCGTGGGCACTTACCCACGAAGCATCCTCGTAGCTGAGACGCACTGTAGCTCGTAACAGACGCCTACCAGACGTCCTTTCAGCATCGTGAACAGGGTAATGGGAATTCTCGTCTGAAAGGTCAAGGGAGGCGTGTGCCCTTTTCAAGGCAAAAGTATTAAGCAGATTAAGAGAAGAGCTAAGGAAAAGGGACCATGAAGGGGGCACAGGAGGGGCTGAGGAGTGAAAAGCCCGCCAGAGGCCCCTGCAACCCACGTCTGTCTGGTCACAATCTGCCTGGTGGCGCTGAGACCTGTGTCCTCCCGCCGACCGCAGTCGTGCCAGGTGGGGACAGTGGCCAAGCATGCTCGCACCCCTCGCTGAGCCAAGCACAGGGCCTTACACAGGAATCCTGAGTAGAGACCGTTCCTTCACTGCATCACCAGCCCCACTTAGAGTAAAGGCAAGTGAAAAAGGAGTGAGCCTATAGAACGATTTGTCGCTAAAAATATAAAACTGATAGTATCCTCAGGAGCAGCCCTAAGTAGATGAGGTGCCGTGGCGCCCTCCTCCCCCTCCCTAGCTCCCCACCACGTCCTGGCCCTTCCCCCTGACAAGCAACAGCGAGGGCCGGACCCCGGCTCCTTTCCCACCAGCCTGGCCTCCACTAGATGACAGATCCTGGAAGGCACTTACGTCACAGGAGATTTGAGAGACGCCTTGACAGCGTGTTCATCCCTCTCGAAACTAGCGTTCGGGGGTTTTCATAGAATCAGCTCTGACAAAACACAGCACAAACCTCATTCCAACGGGACCGCCAGCTGGAGAAGGCACGGAAGTCACTGTGCCCTTCCAGCCCTGGCTGCACCCACGGCAGCTGCTGGGGTCCCCACAGAGTGTACGCGGTCCACTCTGTGTCCTCCTGCTGGCCCCAGAGCCCGCTGAGGATCCTGCAGGCTGGGGGGCCCCCTCGCCGAGGCTTTGGGGTGTCCAAGGATCTGACACCGCTGAGGACATGGGCAGACGCAGAGTGTTTCATCCACACAGCGGATATTTTCTCACTTAAAAAAAAAAGTGTTCTCACTTAAGGATGCTAATGGCCTGTGCACAGAAATAAAATCCCTGACCTACTTTGACGCTGCTGAACTTATTAACCAAGCCGACCTTATTACTCAGGAGAGACTGTAAAAGAGCAGAATAAAGCCCAAATGGAGTTTGCCCCACCCTCCGTGGATGGGAACTGCCAAGAAAAACACAGAGGAGACGGGCAGCCTCGAGTTGGAGGCAGGAGCTGGGTTCACGTTCAAACCTCTCGCCGCCTCTCGCTGGGTGACCTGGGAGGTATCCCTGTCCCTCTCTGGGCCTCAGGCCCCTCAGTGAGGGGCCAGAAAAGGTGCTCGCTATCTGTGATTCTTTAAAAAAAAAAAGAATGTAATATTAAAATGAAAACATACAAAAGAATCAATTATCAGGGCCTATCGTGCCAGAACTGTGAGGCCGGTGAGGGACTAAGACATACACTGTGCTCCGCTGAGCCCGGG
>PVKM010020734.1:0-23150 GCA_004027735.1 Carollia perspicillata
CAAGTCCAAGAATCATAGACCATCAAAATGTCTACATTTTTAATAAGACAGGCTATAAAAGGAATCTATTAGCACTACTGGAAATGAAAATTTGGAAATTAAAATTAAACATTCATTTAATGAGTTATAGCACTAAAGATAGATGAAAAAAGAAATATAGAAATGGAAATAGATCTGACATATTTTCCCAGCTCAGATATACAAAGAAATAGAATACTCAAGTAAAGCAGTGAGATAATAAGAAACACTGAATTGAAAGGTCTGATGATCTAATTTTATTCCAAGGGGAAAATGAAGAGAACAGAGGAGATAAAATATTTGAAGTAGTGACAGTCCAGGTATTTATTTTATGCTTTGCATTATAAGCTAATACTTCTTTTTTTTTATTTTATTGCTCAAATTGTTCCAGCTTTGGCCATTGGAAATTCTTTCAGTTGACTCCAGATCCCTTTGGTATAACCCCATCAATGCAGGTTGCTGTTTGTTTCTTATTCCATTCATTTTTTTGGCAGTACTACATGCTGTAGGCTCATCTGATTTCCTGCCTCAGTTCTAGAATCAGCCCTTTCTTTAAAAAGGAGGGCAGGATTTTTAAGATATTATTTTTCCCACTTTACAACTGAGATAATAGAAGCAGACTTGGCAACTCATTTAAGTTTCCAGAGCTAACCAATAATAAAATTAGTATAAGAATTCCAGGCTCTTTCTACTATATCATAATTTTTATCTGCTTAGTAAATAAATCTTATTAGGTTCTATGTAGAAATTTCAAGTAAGCACAGACTTCCAAAAGTTGTTAGTATAGAATCCCAGTCATTTGCTGAGAATTGTAACACCTAATGATGTAACATCTTTGACATGTGAAATCTTTTCATATGTTTGTTGACCATTTGTATGTCTTCTTTTAAGAAATGTCTATTCAAGTCCTTTGCTCATTGTTTCAGTATTAAAAAAAAATTATTGTACATTTTCCACAACCATTTAGTCCCCTCAGCCCCGCAATCACCACACTGTTGTTCATGTCCATGAGTCCTTTTTCCTTTTTGCTCAATCGCTCCACTTCCTAACTGCCCCCACCTTAGCTGTTATCTATGAGTCTGTCTCTATTTTGCTTGTTAGTTCAGTTTGTTCATTAGATTCCACATATGAGTAAAATCATATGGTATTGCTTTTCTCTGATTTGCTTATTTCATGTAGCATAATGTTATCCAGTTCCATCCATACTGTCACAAAGGTAAAATTTTCTTCTTTTTCATGGCCAAGTAGTATTCCATTATATAAATGTCCCATAATTGTTTTGTCTACTCATCTATTGATGGACACTTGGGCTGCTTCCATATCTTGGCGATTGTCAATAACACTGCAGTGAACAGAGGGGTGGATTGTGTTCTTTTGAATTAGTGTTTTGGGTTTCATGGGGCTTTGTCATTGTTGTGTTTTAGCAATTTTTTATGTGTCCTGGATATTAATTCCTTATCAGATATGTGATTTGAAAATATTTTCCTCCATTTTGAAGGATGGCCATTGTGTGGGGAGAGCCTTAGGTAGTCGCCATGGTGGGGCAACCTGTTTCACTGCTCTGTGGATCTGTGTGGGGGAGGGCTCAGAGAGGGAGCAATGCTGCTGCCTGGCCTTTAGAAATTGCCCGAGAGGAAGCTGTCTCCTCAGCACTGTCCCCTTGCCAGTAACTTCCCTGTCTCCCCTTCTCCCCACATGATACTTGTGCCCTCCCAGCTGTTGCCCTGGTGTGCTGAATCCCAGAGGGAGCGGGTCTGTGTGAGTCCTAAGTCTGTTGCAGGCCCTTTAAGCGAAGTCTCTTGAGATTCCTGCAGTTTTCTGCCTTCCAACCCTGACTAGTTTTTGCAGCCAGAAGTTATGGGGACTTATCTTCCTGTCACTGGAACCCTGGGCTGGATGGTCTGGTCTGGGGCTGGGATTGCTCGCTCCCGAAATATCCCTCCCAATATTTTTCTACCTCATGTGAATGTGAGACTGCCCACTCTGCTGCCTCTCCGCACCTTTCCATGCCTCCATGTCTCCACCGCTCCTACCCATCTGGTTGAATGTGGCTTCTTAAATCCTTGGTTGTCAGACAGCCATTCAGCTCAATTTTCTGATGAATCTGGGTGAAATTTGTTTTGTAGTCTGGTTGTAATTTTTGCTGTAGTTGTGCATGGAGGTGAAGTGTGTTTACCTACGCCTCTCTCATGGCCAGAAGTTCTCTCTGTGTAAAATTAATAGAACAAGCAGACAGTAAGTTAGTAGTGATACAGAACTCAGCAACACCATTGTAGAAAAAATGAAGTTCAGGCTCCCTCACTTGGATGTCCAAGTAAACATAATGTATCAGTGTTCACATAACCTTGAGTAGGGGCCTGCATGTATAGAATGAAGCTCTGTTATATAACTAGAAGGTCAGTATTGCTACCTTGCTGGCTTTGTGTGTACTTATTCTATAAGGGAGTTGGGACTTTTCACAGTGCGACCTGTGGCTTGTGGAGCGTGTGAATTGCCCCACCCCTAAATAAAGGCATGTCGGGCATTCTGCCGGCTCTGTGTATATCCTTCTGTCTGCTTGAATCCCATGTGAACCTGCATGGCCTTGAACGCTTGCAGGACACTATCAACCAACATAATCTAATCAAGATGTATAGAAAACTACCTAACAACAAAATATGCATTATTTTCAAGTGATCATAAAATATACACCCAGTGACCATATTTTTTCATCCTCACACGAGGATATGTTTACTAGTTCTCGAGAGAGAGGAAGAAAGGGAAGGAGGGAGGTAAAGAGGGACAGAAAGAAAGTGAGAGAGATAGAGGGAGAGAGAGAAATAAACATTGATGTGAGAGAGAAATATCAATCTCTTGCCTCCTGTATGCAACCTGATTGGGGATGAAATCTGCAACGTAAGTATGTGCCTGACCAGAAATCAAATCTGCAACCTTTTGGTGTATGGGGTGACACTCCAACCATCTGACCAACATGGCCAGGCTAACAGTGACCATAGCTTGACTGAGAAAACAAACCTCAAATAATTTAAAAGAACTGAAATCACACACACTATGTTCTCTGACCACAACAGACTCAAACTAGAAATCAATCAAAAAAAGATGAGATAAAAATGTCCAACTTAGAAACCAAATAGCACAGTCCTAAATAATCGATGAGTCAGAGAACGTCTCAAGGGCAATTAAAAAATACATTAAATTGAATACAAATGAAAAGACAACATATCAAAATGTGTGTGATGTAGCTAAAACAACACAGAAAAATTCATAGCACTAAGTACTTACATTAGAAAAGAATAAAGGTATCAGCCCTGGCTGGTCTGGCTCAGTGGATTCAGTGCTGACCTGCCAACCAAAGGGTTGCTGGTTTGATTCCTGGTCAGGGCACATGCCTGGGTTGTGGGCCAGGTCCCCAGTAGGGGGCATGCAAGAGGCAACCACATAATGATGTTTCTCTCCCACTCTTTCTCTCTCCCTTCCCCTCTGTCTAAACATAAATAAATAAAAATCTTTAAAAATATAAATAAATAAATAACTTTAAAAAATTTAAAAAGAAAAGAACAAAGGTAACAGATCAGTAATCTAAATGCCCACCTCAAGAAACTAGAAGAAAAAACAGTAAATTAAACTCAATATAGGCAGAAGGAAATGATGAGCAGAAACCTATGAAACTGAAAAGAGAAAACTGCATAGAAAATCAATGAAACAAAGATATTATACTTTGGACTGTTCAATAAAATAGATAAATCTTGAGCTAGATTGATGAAGACTAAAAGAGAGAAGGCACAAATTACCAATTTCAGGAATAAGACATCAAAGGATAAGGGAATATTATATACAACTCTACACATAATAATTTGATAGTGCAGATGAAATACACTAATTCCTCAAAAAACACACATTACTACAACTTGCTCAAAATAAAAATAAAATTTGAACAGCTCTGTTAACTATTAAGGAAATTAAATTAATAAAAAATTTAAAGTAGAATTAATACCAAATCTATATAGTAATTTCTCCCAGAATGCAGAATAGATGGAAATACTTCCCAACTAATTTCATGAAGTCAGCATTGTTGTGGTACTCTGCAGACAGAGAGTACAACAAAATTCCCCAAACTCCAGGGATATTAGCAAAAATAATTCAGGAGTACATAAAAGGAATTATATATTATGACCAAGAAGGTTTATCCAGGGATGTAAAGGTGGTTTAATATTTGAGTATCAATCAATGTTATCCACCATTGAAGCAAGCTATAAAAGAAAAATTTTGTAGTCATATCAACTGACACAGTATAATCTGTAGCATTTAACAACAATACATTCAGAGAAACAAGTTACTCAGTGATTTTGTCATTGTGCAAACATCACAGTATGTACTTAAATAAACCGAAAAGGCATAGCTTACTTCGCACCTAGGCATGTATATCTATTGCTCACTGAAATGTCATTATGTGGTATACGACTGTCAAAGCATTTAAAACTACAATACAATGACTGGCCTGAAGAACTCATTGGAGAACTCAAACATCAGACTCGGTCAAGAAAAAGAAAGAAACAGTGACTAAAAAGGGAAGCTCAAAGGAAAATAAAGAATGAGAAAGAGTGAATGAAGCCGATGGGACTCATAGGACACCATCAAAAGAACAATATATGCATTATCAGAATGCCAGAAGCAAGAGAAAGGAAAAGGGACAGGAAGTATTTTTAAAGCAATAATGGTTGAAGACTTTACAAACCTGGGGAGAGAGATGGACATCCAGCACCACGAGGCCCAAAGGATTCCAAACAGGTTTAACCTAAAAAGGGCTATACAGAGACACATAATAATGACATTGTCAAAAGCCCAAGACAGAATGCAGCACAAGAGCAAAACATCAGACCCACCCAACTGCAATAAGACTTTGGGTAGAAACTTTGAAGGCCAGTAGAGAAAGAGTTGATATATTTAAAATATTGAAAGGAAAACAAATTATCAGCGAAGAATACTATACCTGGCAAAGCTGTCTCTCAGAAAAAATGACAGATGAAGACTTTCCCCCAAAAGGCAAAAGCAGAGGAAGTTCATTACCACTACACCTGCCTAAAAAGAAATATTAAAGTAAGTTCTTCAAGCAGAAATAGGATGCCAATTAACATCATAAAAACATATGAATATAAGTGTAATACTCACTGGCATTGGTAAATATAGAGTCAAAGTCAGATTCTCTAGCATTTTAATGGTGGTACATAATTTAATGACAACTCTAGTTTAAGAGTTAAGAAGCAAATATATTAAAAAGAGCCATAAATATGATCATTGTTATTGAATAGAATATAAAATTTATGTAAGTTGAGACATCAATAACCTAAAATATGGGGGTGGGGACAAAAATGTCCAGTTTATATATGTTATGAAAATGAAGTGAGTAGCTTAAAGGGTGTTATATTTTATGCAAGCTTCATGGTAACCAATAAGGATAAACCTGTAGTTATTACACAGAATATTGTTATACATGAGTCTAACAACATTGTTACAAAAAGTAATCAAATCACGAAGACAGAAAGATAAAAAACAAGGAACAAAGCACCTACAAAACTGTCAGAACACAACAACATGGCAATAGCAAGACTTTACCTACCCCAAATTACTTTGAATGTAAATAGATTAAAGTCCCCAATCAAAAGATGGAATTGATGAATAGATAAAAAAATTCAACAATAAGCTGCAAACATGAGACTCACTTTGGCTATAAAGACACACACAGACTGAGAGTAAAGAAGTGGGGAAAGATATTCTAAGCAAATAGTAACCAGCAGAAAGCAGGGGTAGCTAGCTATACTCACAACAGACAAAAGTAGAGCTTACACTAAAAATGGCCAAAGAGACAAAGACAGTCATTATATAGTGATAATGCTATCAATCCATCAGGAAGATATTGAAATTGTAAATATTCATGCATACAACATCAGAGGATCAAAACATATAAAGCAAATGCTAACAGAACTGACAGGAGCTATAAACAGCAACAGAGGAATAATGGTGGACTTTAATATCCAACATTCAACAATGGATAGATCATCCAGACAGAAAATGAGTAAGTAAACAGATGATTTGAACAACATTGTAGACCACAGAGAACTAAGAGATATCCGTAGAATGTTCTATCCAAGAAGAGCAAAATTGTCATTCTTCTCAAGCATAAACAGAACATTTTCTGGGATAGAAAATATGTTAGGCCACAAAGCAAGTCTCGGCAAATTTAAGGAGACTAAAACCACACCAACTCTGTTTTGTAGCCACAATCATGTGAAACTAGAAATCAAAAATATCTTGGGCTGTGACCACGTCTCTCAGTTGGTTGGAGCATCATCACGTACACCAGAGCACCGCAGGTTTGATCCCTGGTCAGGGCACATACCTAGGTTTCAGGTTCAATGCCTGTTGGGGAGTGTATAGGAGGCAACCGATGGGTGTTTCTCTCTCATATCGATGTTTCTCCCCCACCCCACCTTTCTCTGTCTCTGTCTCTCTCTCGTTCTTTTGCAAAATCAACAGACATATCCTCAGGTGAGAATAAAAAAAGGAAATAAAGAATAGTCCAATTTTTGAAAAAGGAAGGATACATATGACATGTTAACTGTCTTTACCCTAGACAAGACTGTGGGTAATTTTTAAAATTATATTAATTTTTCTATACTTTTCACAATAAATATGATTTTATAACAAAAAGCCTGCTTTTAAGAAAATGAGTCAGTCAGAGCTTTAATATGAAAATTCCATCACATCTCTAGCACAGTACCTACAATATTTGACTGCATATTTGTCGCTTTTTTTACTTTGCTAGAATATAGGATGAGTCTTGTTCACATCTGTATCACTAGTGCCAAACGCTGTGCTTGACACAGTGGTATAGCCACAGCTCACACCTAAGCAGTCAGACTTCAGAGCTCCCACTCTAAACCTTCAATTCTCAAGGACAGGGGCTGTGTCCCATTCATGTTTCCGTCCCTGGTGGCTACCATGGCAGTTGGCACATAAATACAAAAAATATCAATCAAACCACATTTTGAATTCTGGTAAAAAAAATTAGGAATTTCAAAAATGACTAAGATCTGACCCAGAGAAGTTCAGACCTAGTGGGGTTGGGGAAATTCGTGGAATACTCCACTAATGAACTAAAGGGAAACTAACCAAGGGTTAAGCAGCTTGTACCAAAACATCGGTATTAGAATGTTGAGAAGCATTCAAAATCTTATCTCTGCAGCATAGACTAGACTCTTCCTGGAATTCACAGTTATATGAAAAAACAAATCAAATTAAGTGAATGTTGACCAATATATTATTGGAACACAACCTGGAAGATGTCTAATGGCTTTAACATCTGCCCCAGGCTTTGCCTTATTTACCGGTTTACAAATCTAGTCATGAGCCTAATATGAGGCACACACTTGTACTAGGAAAGGAGATACAGAAAATAATGACTGCAATAAAGACACAGAAGGTGTGTTGGTGGAATTTGTGGATGGTTTACACAACTAAAGATTAGTTCATATGATAGATGGCAGAGTGAAGAATCAAAATGATTCTATTATCTGGAACAATGAGCAAAACCAACAAAATGACATTTTAACTACCAGAATTTCCATTTATATTTTTAAAAAGCCAATTGCCTAAGAAAATGATAACAATGATTGTTGTTTTGAAAGACTCAGGGGTTTTAGTTGGCCTGAATCAAAGGAGGGACTGGTTAACATAAGCATTAATTGGCACTGCTTATACTACACCTGGGCTACTGCATTCAGATTGGGGACCAAATATTTTACTGCCAAACCAAAGACCAGACAAACCAAAGACCAGAGGTGCACAAGAAGAAAGGGTAGAGAACTAGAAACAAAGACAGCTTGAGAGTGAATTTGGGAATGTTGTACCTGGAAATCTGAAGAAAGTATATGACAGCAGGTATTTGTAATGTCTTGCACCAGGGAAAAAAACGAGAACGATGGATAGGAGTCAAAAAAGAAGCACCTGTGAAGTCAGTATGAGGCAGCATTTTGTACTGATATGAACTGCCCCACATGTGCTACCTGTGAGACATGTAATGAAGCATGGAGCAGTAACACAAGATGTGATGCCATCTGTCGAGGGCCTAGAGATTACTGTACCAGATGGGAAGATGAACTCATATAGTACTAAGCTCCCTTTCAAATTTAAGATCCTAAGAAAATCTGTCATCTGGGAGAAGATTAAAATATTTTTAAATTATTTTCAAATTTTAGAGAGGATCACACTTTCTTCATTTAAAAAAGATCCATCACAGATAAAACTAAATGTAAAAAGATTAAAACCAGAACATGGTTACCCATTCTTTATAAGAACTAAAGAAAGTTTTCTTTAAATTACCTCAATGCTCTAGTTTATTCTCATAACAGGATCTTAAACACAGTGGCACTCACGTGATCATTAACTTGATAGATTAGTATATACATTTAGTAAAAAGAAGAAGCACTTGTAATTGACATGAGTCAGTGATTTGAATTTTCTCATGCACTTTCACTCCTTTGTAATATAAAAAGCAAAGTATTCATTCTAGCTTTGTAATCTGTTTTTTTCTAAGCAAATTTACCTAATAAAGAGTTCACCAGCATTTCGTCTGAACTACATCTAAATCCAGGTCTAAGCCTCCTTGTGTATGTACTTTCATTTAGTCCTGAAATGATAAAAATGTAAAAGTGTACAAATTGTTCATGATCAAGGAAACATACGGTGCGTACCTTGTTTTTTAAGTGCATGGACTTTCTGCTTCAGCAAAGTACGTATAGCACGTGAGCCATGATGTTTGCTTTCTTCGCGTTTCAGATGGTTCTTTCATTACCTCTCCTCATTCCATGTTTTTGTTCTAAGTTCATTTTGTTCTAAGTATGCTATAAGATTAATTCTTATTTCAGTCTCTTACAATCTTCTTAATTATTTCCACATGTGTACCCTTTTGCCTTTTGTGGTATTGTCTTAATATTTTTTTAATCAACTCAGTGGCAAACAGTGTTATACTCATAGCCTTGGCTGGGACTACTGCATTTTAAAAGTCAAGCAATAGGAAATCTGGTGACTGCAGCACTCTACATCAGTGATACGAAATAAAACCAGAGACGAAAAAGATGGGACTGTATGACTCTTTTCTTCTCCTTCTCCTCTTATCTTTTATTCTTTTTCCCGAGGTAGGGTAGTGAGGGTAGTGGTGGTGGTGGTGGTGGTGGTGTGTGTTTATGTCTAGGGAGAAAGAAAGAGGAAAGAAGAGGAAAAACAGGGAGAAAGAGCAGAGAAAAGCAGGAGTTGGATAATATTAATAACTGTTAAAAGGTATTCAGCTAATATTTAATTAAAGCAAAAGCACATACGAGACATTCCAGGTTTGAAATTAAAATGGGAGAAGTAGATCTTTTGGATTGATTCGTGGATTCCAAGGTTGCAATACTCTTAACAGTCCACATTTACAACCTACTATAATGCTCACTGGTACACCCATTCATTCACTGCATTTCCAAGTAGGCGAGGTTCATTTATGGCACAGTCCCTGCTACCTCTCCCCAGTCTCTGGCCTTTCTTTCATAACCTCTAGACACTCAGCACCCTCATAATGAACTCTAGTTTGCTGAAACATTTTGTTCTTGCCTGTGATCTCTTCATTCTGGCCCCAAATCAAATCTTACTCCCAGACTGTGCAAGTAGGTAGTTGGCCTGGTTATCTGATAACGATAATCAGATAGATATGAGTCTTAATTTCTGTCCAAAAGACATACTTCAAAGAAGGGGTTTGGTAAGTCTAGTGGGTCTCTATGTGCATATTCTGGTTCTTAAGTAAGCAGCTTTCCTCAGAGTTCAAAGGAGCCCCCAGAGCAACTGAAACACATTAATCTAACAGGCAAAATGTATATGGGAACACTTTTTTTTTAACTGGGGTACATAGGTGAGTTCTTCCTGGTCTGGTTAGATGAACCCTAATATATTATCATCAATCTAGAAATATCATCAGTCTTAAAGCCTCCCTGCACTTCCCTTCTCACTTTTGCAAATAATATAACTCACAGTAGAATAAGGTATTGGTTGGAGGAGTGAGGGGGCATGGAGGGCTCAAGAGCCAGTAGATATTACACAAAAAATAAAATAAAACAAAATAATAAAAAATAAAAATGCATACATATATCATCTCATTTAAAAAGTTAAAACTATAGAAAAGTTGCAAGACTAATACAATGAAGTATCATATACCTCTTACTTAGATTTATCAATTTAACATTTTGTCACATTTGCCTCATCTATCTTTGCTAAACCATTTGAGAGTAAGTTACATATATTGAAACATTTTATCCATAAATACTTGTGTATCTCTTTTTTAAAAAAAGATTTTATTTATTTATCTTTAGAGGGGAAGGGAAGGAGAGAAGGAGAGAAATATCAATGTATGGTTGCCTCTTGTGTGTCCCCTGCTGGGAACTGGCCTGCAACCCAGGCATGTGTCCTGACTGGGAATTGAACCGCGATTGTTTGGTTTGCAGGCCCGCGCTCAATCCACTGAGCTACGCCAGCCAGGGCAATACTTGTGTATCTCTTAATAAACACAGCACAATTATGAAATTCAAGAAGCTTAACATTTAAATAATACGATTATCTAGTATAAAAGCCATATGTAAATGTCAATAATTCTCCTGAAAATATTCATTTATAACGTGTTTTTCCCAATCCAGGGTCCCATATTGCCATTCGTGGCATGTCTCCTTAATCCCTTAAATCTAGAATGGTTCCTCAGCCTTTCTTTGTCTTTCATGACACTGACATTGTTTTAAGAATAAGGCCAGCGGTTTTAAGGCCAGTGGTTGGGTAGAATGTTTCTCAGTTTGCATTTTTCTGATCGTTCCTTTGTGATTAAATTCACAGTATGCAATTTTAATGGGGATACTACACAAGGGATATTGTGTCCTCGGTATTTCACATCAGAAAGTGCATCATGTCATTTTACCCCATAACTGGTGACATTAACTTTGACCATTTTGTTAGGGTGATGTCTGTCAGACTTCTCCATCATAAAAGTACTATGTTTATCCTTCTGAAATGAGTAAAAAAAATCTGAGAATACTTTGAGACTGCATAAATATTCAGTTCCCCAGCAAATGTTCACCCAATGATTTTAACATCTATTGATAATTCTGAGTCAGTTATTACTATAATGGTTGCAAAATGGTGAGTTTCCTAATTTAATTGCTTCTATGTGTGTTAGTTCACATTCCAGTCAAAAAGAATTGTCATTCTCCCTTTATATTTAAAATCTTAAGAGTAACAATGCACAGTAGATTCTTTTTAAAAATTGTTATACTTCATTCCTATCATTGTTCATTCATGATGCTCAAATTGTTCCACATTTAGTAAGTGGAATTACATTCAAGCTAAATCCTATTTCCTTTTATTCCCAGAAATAATTAGTTTATTATTAGTTTTAGTGTTTTTTTCTAGGGTTGTATGTTTATGTTTGTAAATTTTTTCAATTAACTTACATCTGATATTATTTTGTATTAGTTTTGGGTGGACAACATAGTAATTAGACAATTATATACTTTACATAGTATCACCTCTGATATTTCCGGTACCCAACTGGCACCATGCATAATTACAATATTATTGGCCGTATTTCCTATGCTGTACTTTATATTCCCCAGTTTTATTGCCTTTCGACATGTTCTCATCCTTTAAAAATCTTGCTTTATTGCACAAGATATTTCAAGGGCATTTAATATTTTCCCAGTCTCTTCCCTGGAATCAGCCATTTCTCCAAAGAATTTGATTCTGTTTGGTGGAGAATGGCATTTAGAAACCAAGATCTGGAGGCACGTTAATATATTCAAAATATTAAAATAACACTGTAACTGTTTCCTTGGGAGACTGTTGATGCGCAGTCCTAACTCTAGCATTACCTGAGTGACCTTAGCAATTCCGTTCGTTCCCTGCGGCCTTGGTTCCTCATGGGAAAAGAAATCGGAATAGATAAGTACGTATTTCTTAACCTTTTCGGGATCACCGACACGTTTGGGAATCTTCTGTGAAGATTTGGGAAACTATAGTCCCAAATCCCTAGAGACAAGCTCAGGTAAGTAAAAGTTTGCATACGTTTTAGGGGGGCCGAGGCTTCCAGGCCCACCTGAGGTTACACACCCTTGCGTTAAGCGATCTCTAAGGTCTCTTCAATGCTAACCTTCTGTTAATCTGTAAGCGACCGTGTTGCTGTCAGAATGATTACTCAGACATGGAACTGTGAAGGGACTTACATAGAAACAAAATGGGAAAAGGAAGCAAAGAAAGGAGCTCGTGAGCCATGCATTGCTCGGCCACAGCTCTCTGCCCTTGCAAAATTTAGGATACCCTGTGGTCACAGGTGAGCGGTTTTGGCCGGAGGTCCGGGGGTGGGCGGGGAACGCCGGCGTTAGGGAAAGAGTCCGCAGGCCGAGTGAACGCAACCCCTCCGCTCCGCCCAACAGGGCTTGCTCTTTGCCTTACGCTGGGAAGACAAAGAACTGGTCTGGCTGGGGGGTACCCTTGCCGCTGGCAGCGGCCAGGCGGTAGGCAGAGCCAACACAGCCGGAGCCCGGAAGGAACGCGCTGTCCAGGTCCCGTCACTCTCGGCTTCCAGCCTCTCTCCCGCAGCAGACCTCGGCTCTGCTACGGTCACCGTGGTGACCAATCTAGGCCCCGGTCCCGCCCCCACCCCTACAGCGACCCCGTGACGTCGGAGTACGTCAGCAGCTGCGCGCGCCTGGTTGGGCTGTGCAGGGTTGGAGGGACGCAGTGGAGGAGCTAACCCAGCGGCGGTCGCTGGAGCTCCAGTCTGCCGAGTTAAGCAGCGGGTTCCAGCAATGTCATGGCGGATGGCCCGAGGCACTTGCAGAGCTGGCGAGTGCGGGTGAGGTTCTGCAACATGGAGGGCACACTGGGCAAGGGCAACTTCGTGGCGGTGTAGCCGGGGCGGCGCCGCATCGCCAAGACGGAGGTGTGGCCCAGGGCTTGTGTGGAGCGTCCAGGGCGAGGGTTCGGGAGAGGAAGTGTTTACCGAAAGGGGCGCCTGCAGCGGGAGCATAGGGAGACCCGAGAGGCCGGGTCGCTGGCTGAGGTGAGAGGGCCTGGGACCTGAGGACTCAGGCGGTGCAGGGGATCGGTGAGCCCCGAGGGGATCGGGGCCGGTCACTTGGACCGCACGAGTGTCGTGCGATGGAAAGCCGGACCAGCAGGGACTTTGCCTTCCCTACGCCTTCAGGTAGCCACGCGGAATTTCGTCTAGAGCCTTCTACCCTTAACGTTACCTGGTCTCTGGCCTCCGCTCCGGAGCCGAAGTTTTGCATCCTTCGACGGGGAGTAGGGTGGGAGGGGAAGTCTCGGTGCTCCTGGGCTGCCTGGTGAGAGACGTCGCCAGCCCTTTGGTGTGGACAGCCTGCGCTCGGACTCCGGAGACCCGGCATCGCGTGTTCCTTCTGACCTCGGCGCCCCCACCGCTCCGCGGGACCCCCACCGCTCCGCGGGACCCCCGTTGCCGATAATGCCCAGACGGCCACTGCCCATCTTCTCACCTTCCTTTTGCCCCACGGTGTCTCTGATTTGCTGTCAGGCTAGTTCGATCCGGTGCCTAAGGTATTTTCATCTAACACTCCAGACAATGGAACTGGTTAAATTGTCCGTCTCTGCATTTCTCGGTTGGTGGGTTGGTCTTTATTATCCTGGATTGTCCCTGAACCAGGTGTGTCTTCTGGCTGCGAACAACGCGTTCCTTAGCCTGCACAGATTACACTCTACAGTACTCGTAAAGCCCGCAACTGCTTCCCGACGGTGAATTCAACGTCCCCTACTCCATTGCACATTCTAATGCACCGCACATATTTTCTCACAGTGTGTTCTTTCCTACTCGCCCACCGCCTTTTCTCCCACTGCCTCAAGCTGCTCTCCTCAGGGTCTCTGCTTTTAGACGTGCAAATTAAACACTTTAGAAAAACGGTAGAAACAAAACCATTCTTTAGAATAAAATCAGGTGTTTTTGACGTACTGTGCTCTGCCTCATTGTAGTTCTGGAATTGCATCCTTTTTCAGTTTGCTTGTTTTCAATTTTCATCCTTTCCATTCCCCCCCCCATATTAGTGTGGATGTCCCTGAATGTGGAACAGCTTAGGACCTTTTTATTTTTCAGAATGGCAGTGTAAGGCAAAGGGCATTTGAAAACTTGAGTGATTTTTGTAGCTCTTTTTCTTAGAAGTTTTGCTTAACTTCGTTTTTGCTTTGTTTTTTTTTTAAGGAATCCCGTTCCAAAAAGAAAGGGTCCATGTCATTGGGTCATCCTTCCTTTCCCACTCCCAACTGATCCTGAAGTAGTCACATAAGATATATTTTTTTAGCATCAGGATCAAGATCACAGGTTTTCCTCTTAAATTTCTGTGTTAGCAACTTAGATGGGTTGTAATGATAAATACTGTGACTATAATGAAATTACTTAATCTGATCCTAGCATTTTTAAAGATTTTATTTATTTTATATTTTTTAATTAATTTTTAGAGAGAAGGGATGGGAGGGAGAAAGAAAGAGAGGGAGAGAAACATGGATGTGAGAGAGAAACTTTGATCTACTGCCTGTGGAAACCCAGGCACTGCTCTGACCAGGGATCTGACAGACCACCTGTTGCCTTGCAGGATGAACCCAAAAGTCAAAGAAATTGCATTTTACAGAGAGCTCCTAGAGAACTGTTGAACTGTATATTGTTATGTGGTTGAATTCCAAGCCCATCAATTTGTAACTTTTTTCCTCATCAGCTCTTATCAGTATTAGTAGCAAGATTTAATTAAGTTAGCTATTATTTATTAGGTGAATTTAGGTCATACAGTATCTAAGCACTGTTTAAGTGGGGCTCATACTGACACTTTGTTTTCTCATGTTGGACCTCTGTGTAAATTTTGCACACAAAAGGGAAGGCAGGTGATCTTGAAATCCAGCTTCTTAATATAATACTTCATAAAAGCTTTGCAGTATTGGTTTGTGGTTTATGAATTAGAGTAGCTAATTTTGTAAAATTAGCATAATGGGGAAAGAATAATAGTGTTTAGACTGTTAAACTATTTCAGGCAGTAGTGGTTGCTAGTTTGCTAGCTATAATTGTCCAGTATTATTTTACTTTATTTAATTTATTTTAAAAATTCTCACCCAAGCACATTTATTGACTTTTAGAAAGAGGGGAAGGAAGGGAGAAAGGGAAGGAGAGAAACCATAGTTAGTTCTTCCTTGAATGTTTGGTAAAATTCACCTGTGACGCTATCTGGTCTAGGGCTTTCGTGTGCTGGGAGTTTTTTGATTACTGCCTCAATTTAACTTGCTATGGTCTATTCAGGCAGTCTGCTTCTTCTTGATTCAGTTTTGGAAGATTGCGTTTTCTAGAAATTTGTCCATTTCACTCAGGTTGTCCAATTTCTTGGCATATAGTTGTTCATAGTAATTTCTTACCATCCTTTGCATTTCATTGGTATCAGTTGTTACTTCTCTTCTTTCACTCTGATTTTTTGTATGGGTCCTCTTTTTTTCTTGATGAGTCTGGTTAAAGGTTTGCCAGTTTTGTTTATCTTTTCTAAGAACCAGCTCCTGGATTTATTGATCCTTTGGATTGTTCTTTTAGTCTGTGTCATTTAATTCTGCCCTAATCTTGATTATTTCCTTCCTTCTACTTGCTGTGGGCTTTCTTTGTTGTTGTTCCTCTAGTTCTTATAGATGTAGGGTTAGGTTGTTTATTTGAGATATTTCTATCTTCTTTGGGTAGGCCTGTATTGCTGTGAACTTCCCTCTCAGGACTGCCTTTGCTGTGTCCCATAGGTTTTGGGTTGTTGGGGGTTGATTTTCATTTGTTTCCAGATACTTTTTGATTTCTTGATCTCATTGTTGACCCATGCTTTATTTAATAACATGTTAGTCACTCTCCATGTATTTGAATGTTTTTGAGTTTTTTCCTTTGGGTTGGTTTCTAGTTTCAGTCCATTGTGATCTGAGCACCTGCTTTATATCATTTCAATTTTCTTGAATTTGTTGAGGCTTGTTTTGTGTCCTACCATGGGCTCTATCTTTGGAAATGTTCCATGTGCATTTCAAAAGAATGTATATTTTGCTTCTTTGGGATGAAGGGTTCTGTATTTATCGATGAAGTCAATTTGATGAAGGGTGCCACAATGTCCTTGTTGATTCTTTGGTAACATGTATCCATTGTTGAGAGTCGGGTGTTAAATTCCGCTATGATGACTGCGTTTTTGTCTGTATCTTTCTTGAAGTCCTCCAAGATTTTCTTTATATATTTAGGTACTCCTATGTTGGGTGCATATATGTTTACAAGGGTTATATCCTCCTGTTGGACTCTTTCCTTAAATATTATGTGGTGACCTTCTTTGTCTCTTTTTATGGCTTTTGTTTTGAAGTCTATTTTGTATGATATAAGCATTGCTACCCCAGCTTTCTTTTCATGTCTGTTTGCTTGGAATATTGTTTTCCATCCCTTCACTTTCAACCTTTGTAGGTCTTTTGTTCTGATGTTGGTCTCTTGTAGACAGCATGTATGCAGTTCATGTTTTCTTATCCATTCAGCTACCCTATGACTTTTGATTATGGCATTTAATCCATTTATGTTTAAGGTTATTATTGATAGGTACTTATTCATTGCCATTATTTTCCATACCTGCTTTACTCTCTTTCCTCCCTTTTTTAAAATTTTTATTTATTTTTAATTTAATCTTTATTGTATTTTTTTCCATTACCATTTAGCCCCTTTATACATGCCTCTCCCCAGCAATCACCACACTGTTGTCCATGTCCATGAGTCCTTTTCCCTTTTTGTTCAATCCCTTTGCCCCCTAACTTTCCCCACACCCCTACCAACTGTCATCTAGCCTCCGTTTATGAATCTGTCTCTGTTTTGTGTGTTAGTTCAGTTTGTTCACTACATTCCATTCATGAGTGAAATTGTATGGTATTTGTCTTTCTGCGGCTTATTTCACTTAGCATGATGTTCTCCAGATCCATTCATACCGTTGCAAAGGCTAAAATTTTCTTCTTTACGGCTGAGTAGAATTCCAATGTATAAATGTCCCATAGCTGTTTTATCCACTGATCTGTGAATGGACTCCTGGGCTTCTTCCGTATCTTGGCTATTTAAATAAAACTGCAGTGAACACAGGGGTGTTTGTGTTCTTTCGAATTAGTGTTTTGGGTTCCTTCGGATATATTCCAAGAAGTGGCATCACTGGGTCAAGGCAGATCCATTTTTAATTTTCTTGAGGTATCTCCATACTGCTTTCCACAGTGGCTGCACTAAACAACAGTGCAAAAGGGTCCCCCCTTTCTCCACATCCTCACCAGCACTTGTTGATTTATTGACGATAGCCTTTCTCATAGATGTGAGATGGTGTCTCATTGTGGTTTTGATTTGCATTTCTCTGATGATTAGTGACGTTGAGCTTCTTTTCATGTATTTATTTGCAATTTGTGTGTCCTCTTTGACGAAGTGTCTGTTCAGGTCCTTTGCCTATTTTTCAGTTGGGTGGTTTGTTTTTTGGTGTTGAGTTTTGTAAGTACTTTATAAATTTTGGATGTCAAACCTTAATCAGATGTATCAGTGAGTATGCTCTCCCATTCTGTGGGTTGCCTTTTTATTTTGTTGATGATTACCTTTGCTGTGTAAAAACTTTTTTGTTTTAGTATAGTCCCACTTATTTATTTTTCTATTGTTTCCCTTGCCTGGGGAGATATATCTGATAAAAAATTGCTATGAGCAATGTCCAATATTTTGCTGCCTATGTTTTTTTCTAGGACTTTTATGGTTTCTGATCTAATATTTAAATCTTTGATCTATTTTGAATTTATTCTTGTGTGTGGTGCAAGAAGGTGGTCTAGTTTCATTTTTCTACATGTATCTGTCCAATTTTCCCACACCGTCTATTGAATAAACTATCTTTAGCCCATTGTATGTGCTTGCTTCCTCTGTAGAATATTAATTGACTATAAAGGTGTGGGCTTATTTCTTGGCTCTCTGTTCTGTTCCATTGATCTGTGTGTCCTTATGTCAGTACTAGGCAATTTTGATTACTATGACCTTATAATATAGTTTGATGTTAGGTAGCATGATTCCTCCAAGTTTGTTCTTTCTCAGGATCTCTGTTGCTATTTGGGACCTTTTGTGGTTCCAGATAAGTTTTTTCAATATTTGTTCTAGTTCTGCGAAATGCATCATTGGAATCTTGATAGGAATTGAGTTGAATCTATACATTGCTTTGGGTAGTACAGACATTTTATGATGTTAATTCTTCCTGTCCATAAACACGGTAGGTGCTTGCACTCGTTTGTGTCTTCTTCAGTTTCTTTCATTGTCTTATAATTTGCTTATAATATAGTGCTTGTAGTTTTTGCCCATATGTACAATGCTGACAGTAGGTTTGTCATACATGGCCTTTATTATGTGTAGGTATGTTTCCTCTATTCCCACTTTGCATAGAGTTTTTATCATAAATGGGTGCTGGATTTTATCAAAAGCTTTTTTGCATCTATTGATACTATCATGTGATTTTTATCTTTCATTTTGTTTATGTGGTGGATCACATTTATTGATTTGCAAATGTTGTACCAGCCTTGCATTCTTGGAATAAATTCCACTTGGTCATGATGTATGATCTTTTTCATGTGTTGCTGTATTTGGGCTGGTAATATTTTCCTGAGGATTTAAGCATCTACTTTCATCAGGGATATTGGCCTATAATTTTCTTTCTTTGTAGTGTCTTTGGCTGGTTTTGGATTTAGGATAATGCTGGACTCATAAAATGAATTTGGGGGTCTTACCTCCTCTTGAATTTTTTGAAATAGTTTGAGAAGGAGAGGTGGTACTTCTCAGAATGTTTGGTAAAATTCTCCTGTGAAGCCATCTGGTCCAGGGCTTTTGTTTGTTGGGAGTTTTTGATTACTGCTTCAATTTCATTAGGTATAATTAGGAATTTATCCATTTCATCCAGGTTGTCAGCATTCATTATATTTTCTTTGTATTTTTTGGGGGTGTCAGTTGTTATTTCTCTTCGTTTCTGATTTTATTTATTTGGGTTCTCTCTCTTTTTTTCTTGATTAGTTTGGTTAAAGGTTTGTCGGTCTTGTTTACCTTTTCAAGGAACCAGCTGTTGGATTCACCGATGTTTTGTGTCATTTTTTGTTTTTTAGATTCTATTTTGTTTATTTCTGCCCTGATCTATATTATTTCCTTCATCCTACTCAATTTGGGCTTTGTTTGTTGTTACTTTTCAAGTTCCTTTAAGTGTGGAGTTAGTTTATTTGGCTTTTTTTTTTTTTGGATTGGCCTGTAATGCTATAAATTTCCCTCTTAGGATTGCTGTCCCAATGTCCCACTGATTTTGCAATTGTGTCCTCATTTTCATGTCTTTCAAGATATCTTTTGATTTCTTCCTTGATCTCATTGTTGACACAGTCATTGTTTAATAACATATTGTTTAGCTTCCATCTCTTTGTGTGTTTTTCAGTGTTCTTGTGATTGCTCTGTATTTTCATAGTATTGTGGCCACAGAAGATGCTTGATATGATTTCAGTCTTCTTTAATGTATTGAGACTTGCTTTGTGTCCTAACATGTGGTCTACCCTAGAAAATGTTCCACGTGCACTTGAAAAGTCTGGTGCTTTAGGGTTTAATGCTCTGAAAATATCAATTAAATCCATTTGAGGTAGTGTGTTGTTTAAGGCTGCTGTCTTGTTGTTGATTTTCTGCCTGGAAGATCTATCCAGTGAAGTCAATGGGTGTTAAAATCCCTGACTATGACTGTATTTCTGTTAGTCTTTCCCTTTATGTCCATCAAGATTTGCTTTACATATTTGGTGCTCCTGTGTTGGATGTGTAAGGTTTACTAGGGTTATATCCTCTTGGATTTTTCCCTTTATCATTATGTAGTGCAGTGGTGTTGAACCTTTTGGCATCTCTGGGCCACACTGGAAGAAGAGTTGCCTTGGGCCACACGTTAAATATACAAACACTAATGAAAACTGATGAATAAAAAAAGTTTTAAGGAAATTTATGATTTTGTGTTGGACCACATTCATAGCCATCCTGGGCTGTATGTAGCCTGTGGGCCGTAGGCTGGATACCCAATAGTGTCCTTATTTGTCTCTTACTATATATAGCCTTGGTTGTAAAGTCTACTTTGTTGGATAAAAGTAGTGCTACCCCAGCTTTTTTCTCTTTTCCCGTTGTGTGAAATATCTTTTTCCATTACTTTACTTTTAGTCTGTGTGTATTTTTTGATCTGAGATGTTTCCCTTGGATGGGTCTTGTTTCCTTATGCATTCAGCTACCCTCTGTCTTTTGTTGGGAGCATTTAAGCCATTTACATTTAAGGTGATTATTGATAGATATGTATGTAATGCCATTTTAATGTTAGACTGTTTTTCCTCTGCTTTTTTTTACTTCTTCTTCTTAAAGCAAGCCCTTTAACATTTGTTGCAGTACTGGCTTGGTGTTAATAAACTCCTTTAGGTTTTTCTTGTCTGGGAAGCTCCTTATTTCTCCTTCATTTTTAAATGATAGCCTTGCTGGGTAATGTAGCCTTGGTTGTAGGTCCTTTTCATCACCTTGAGGATTTCACACCACTCCCTGAAATTTTTGTTGAGTAATCAGATGTCAGTCTAATTGGTGCTCCCTTGTCCGTAACTCCCTGCTTTTCTCTTGTGACTTTTAGGCTTCTCTCTTTGTCTTTAAACCTTGTCATTTTAATTATGATGTGTCTCATTGTAAACCTCTTTTTGGGTCCAACTTGTTTGGGACTCTCTGAACTTCTAAGACTTGTGTGACTTTTTCCTTCACTGGAACAGGGAAGTTTTCAGTCATTATTTCTTCAAATAGGTTCCCCAACCCTTGCTCACTCTCTTCTCCTTCTGGTATTCCTATGATGTGGATATTGTTCTGCCTCAAGTTGTCCAAAATGTTTCTTAGGCTCTCCTCATTTTTTAAAATTCTTTTTTCCTTTTGCTGCTCTGCCTGGGTGGTTTTATCTACCTTGTTTTCCAAAAACACTCATCCTATCCTCACCTTCATCTACACTGCTGTTTATTCCCTCCAGTGAATTATTTGTTTCAGGTATTGCGTTTTTTATTTCTCACTGGTCCTTTTTTATGGTTTCTGTGTCTTTTTTCATGCTGTTGAGTATCCTTAATCATTACTCTAAATTCTCTTATCCGATAAAGTGCTTGCCTCTATTTCATCTAGTCCTTTGGAAGATTCACTTTTCCTTTCATTGGGGGTTTACTTCTTTGTCTTCCTGTTTTGGCTGCTTTGTGTTTTCCACCTTAGTTAAACTGACCAGTCATTAAACCGACACTATCCTGAACTCCACTCTGCGCAGCCTCCGCCCTGCCAGTTGCGCTGGGCTGAGGTAGAAATCCCCTTGCTGTCCACCTTTCTGATCTCTCTGCTCAGCTGCACTCAGTGGGAGCAAACCGTGTCCTAAGTCCTTTACCCTTGTTTGCAAGTCAGATGCTGCAGGGTCCCTGCCCAACAAGCCTCAGCTCCCCTTTTAAAAAGTTTCTCCAGGCACTCCTGCTGCAGCACTGAGTCACTGTCAGGCTTTCCATACACATCACCTCTCTGAAAAGCCACAGTCACAGTTTCTCACAGTCACAGCTGGCCATGGGCTACCTCCTTTGCCTGACCCAGGTGAAGATAAAATCCCTGTCTCTCTCTCTGGAACCCTGCCGGTTGTCATTTGCTGCTGCAGCTGTGGGTGTACTGCTTGCTGTGTGTGTGCGTGTGTGTAGCCTAGATCCCCCAACTTTGTGTTTCTAAGTCTCGCCCAGCTGTGGTCTGGGGGTCCTCTGGGAGGGGAGGGAGCTGCAAAGCTGTGATTTCTGAGCAGGCTCTCTGCAGCTGCAGGTACCGTGCATGGAGTATTTCCCCTTTAACCTGTGAAATCTTGTTGCCCATTGTGAAGCATCTTCTTTACTCCTTGGTTTCCAAACTTCATGTCAGCTAAGATTCTGTTGAATGCTCAGTTTATTGTTTGGAAGGTGAGCCAAATATCCAAGTTGGTGGCAAGAGCAAGTGGACAGAGCTTCCAGCTACTTGGCCACCATCTTTCTGAATCTAGTCATCTTTTTTAATGCATTTTTCCATAGATGTGATCACATGGTAGGTCCATTTATATAAATTCCATCTCTTTTTTCACATGTAGCCTGATCATTTTGCTTATTCTATAAGAAAATAATTTTATAAAAATAATTTAATAAAATTATTTTATAAAGTATTCTATCTTACAGATGAATCTTACTTTACTTAATAATTTTCTTATTATTGAACATTATATAGTTGATAATGTTGACTGAGAGTAAATAATTTGCAGTGAATAACTTTTTTAATCCTCACTCAAGATTGTATATATTGATTCCAGAGAGACAGAGAGAGGCAGAGAGAGAGAAACATAAACGTTGATGTGAGAGAAGCATCCATCGGTTGCCTCCCACTCCTACTGGGGTTCAAACCTGAAACCTAGATATGTGCCCTGACTGGAAATCGAATCCGTGGCCTTTTTGGTTTACAGGGTGCTGCTCCAACCAGCTGAGCCACATGGGCCAGGGCTGCAGTGAATAATTATTGCATATGTTACTCTTCGCATTTTTAATATTTTTAGGAAGGAAGAATTAAGGCTAAATTCCCAGAAGGGAAATTACCAAGTGAGAAGGTTATTTTTA
The DNA here is from genome assembly GCA_004027735.1 of Carollia perspicillata. Lineage (NCBI taxonomy): Eukaryota > Metazoa > Chordata > Mammalia > Chiroptera > Phyllostomidae > Carollia > Carollia perspicillata. The sequence goes on from PVKM010020734.1 coordinate 22,780, forward strand.
TATTAAAGAGTCATATATTTTTATTTTTATTTTTGCTTTTTTAAAAATTATTTTATTGTTCAGTTATAGTTGTCTGCAGTGCTGGGGAGAAGTCATATATTTTTAATCAAATTTATCATGTTTATTGAGAAATTTTAAAGTAATATAAATGAAAAGAATTACCTATAGTACGACTACCCAGTGATAACTATTGTCAGTTATTTTCAGACTTTTTCTATGACAGATAATTGAGTTTTCCTCAATATGATTCCTCTCTATTACTTAGCTAAAGAACACATAAACATGTGGCCCATGGAATCCTAAAGATATTTCACAGAGGTTCTGAAAATTACCTTATTAACATGGCACCTAGGTGCTGGCTATTTACTTAT
>PVKM010020735.1:0-23162 GCA_004027735.1 Carollia perspicillata
TTGCAGGGTGAAAGCTTTCTGGTTCAATTTCCAGTTGGGACACATGCCTGGGTTGTGGGTTCAGGCCCAGGCAGGGGTGCATATGAGAGGCAGCAGATCAATGTTTCTCTCTCATGTTAATGTTTCTCTCCTTCTCTTCCACCCTTCCACACTCTCTAAATATAAATAAATAAAGTCTTTTAAAAAATAAAGTAAAATACAATAAAAGTTTAAAGTTTAATAATGAGAGACACCTTCCATACTCTAAGAACTCAAAATGATAAAAATACCAATTCTCTCTAAATCTTCTATAAATTCATTGCAATCGCAATAAATATTTCCATTAGACTTTTGAATAACTCAATTCATGTATTTTGGTACTTACTTAAAATACATTTTCCTGAAGATCTGTGTCAAAATGAAAGAAAAAGAACAAAAATAAAAGACTCCTTTACTAGATATTCAGGTGTACCACAAAGTAAAGAAACAAAATAGAGGAGGGGGGGGAAGAAAGAGACAGATGGAAATAGAGAGAGACAAAAACAGAGATAGATAGTGTAGAAGGATAATTTTAAGAAATTTGCAAATTATACATTAAAGAATGAAACTGAATTTCCAGCTAGCAAGATATACAAAGGTAGACTCCACATGTATTAGAAAATTAAATGTAGAAGGTAAAATTAATAAAGTTATAAAGGATAAATTTAATAAAATGTTAATGAATGCTAATGAAATCAATACAAAATAATGTATGTGACCTAGATGTCCAAAATTCAAAAACAAAAGACACAGAGTTGATGCATCTGAATAGATCAAATTTAAAGAATTTCTTTCTAAAAGAGGTGACTGTAGAAAAATTTAGGAAACACAATATGCTTAAGAAAGAACAGCATGATTCTTTATATTTTTAAAATGACTGCATTTATCAGTTAATCTTTTTGAGTAATAGGGTTACTATAAAAATCAAAGCCATACAGTAGCTAAGGATATAGAAATGAAGAATTTTCTTACCAGTTATTCCCTTTCCCCCCACATGTAGCTAACCTTTATTAAGATCTTTCTATGGTCCAGATAGGATTAAGAGTCAGTGAAGTGTGCATCTCCAAAACTTTTTCTGTACATACACATTGGCGGCCAGAATGGAGAGATTTAAGATTTTTATAGAATCTACTTTATGTGATTTATTATAAATTGTTTTTGTTTTCACTTATTAAAATATAATTGGTATGTTTCCTGATAACTCATACATCTCTACCTTATTCACTTTAATTACTGGATATTATTCCATATTTTATAATATACTACATGTAACATATCCATTGTTTTACATATATATATATATATATATATATATATATATATATATATATATATATACACATATACATGTGGGGGAAACTCTGTGTGCAAGTCCTCTTGTCTGCCACAGATGAAAATAAAACTACCAAGACATGATCTGCTTGGGGAGGAGAGGTGGTCAATCCTTCTCAAAGGAGAGGGACCAAGAGCCCTTTCCTCAATGGCTTTTATTAGGTTTGTAACACATAGGAATACAGGTAAAGCTCATCAATCAATGTCAGGAGGCAAGGATCAAACAATAGATAATATTTCAAAAAAATCTGAGGGCTTAATCTGAGTCAGTATCTGTCAGGTAAAGGGGTTGTAAAAACTTTGGGAGACATATTCATTTCCTTCTCGGACCCTTATCATGTGAATGAGAGCACTCTTAGCAAAGCAGGTTTCACAGGATTTTACGAATTCTTTCTTATGCCTGATCACCCTGGGGAGCCTGACCTTTCCAGCACAGGGCTGCACTGCCCCCCTGTCATAAGTTTTTAGGCTTAAGTGGATTAGAGCCAGGAAGTGCTTCTCCGAGACAGAAATGAGGACTCAGGCTGTGTCAGAATAGCCAAGGAGCAAGGAGGGTCACCTCCTCTTTGCTGCAGCCCCCCAAATCCTTCCTTGAGTGCCTCCCAAGTGAATGTGCCTGGCTTAGGTTTCCCTCCCTCTGAGGGGTCTTGCCCATCATTGACTAACTGACCAAACATTGGGAGATGGATGAAGCAGAAGCAGCACTCCTGCCAGGGAGATAAGCTTTGTCTCCTTAGTGGCTCACAGTCTGAAGGGTGCTCACCCAGCCTTAGCCACGGGGGGCGATTGCAACTCCTGAAACCAGGCAGGGCGGTTTCCAACATCTACACACATATATACATAGGTATATATATGTAGAAATATATGTGGATATATATATAATTATATATCAGTATTATATATAACTTATTAATATAAATTAACATAATACTCATGTTAACATTACATTTCTGTATTAAATTATATTCATATAATCATAATATATTGTTATACAATTATTCTATTTTTGTATTAATATTTATGTGAATGGTAGCAATAGTAGCTTCTTCTTTGGACTAAGATTTATAGATAAGTAGGATTTTGCCTTTTTATGTAACATATCTTCTTCATAGTAATATTGTGTTATTCATGTCTGTGTTTCTCAAAAGTAAGTTGTAAAAAGGAATGAATTCAGAGAAAAGAGAGATTATTGAGAGAAGAGGGAATAGAATTGCTTTCACATTCAGGTCTTAGCCTCATTGAATAATTTATTTCTTTTAATTGGTTTCTCTTCTACTATATATATCATTCCAGGTTTTGTATATTCAAAACAAAACTAGTTTTTCTCAGGGCTCCTGTTATTCTTTGGTGCTTAAGTTATTCTGTAACAAAATACCTAATAATTTGTTGTTTGAAAATTGAAATTTTAATTTCAATTGGTGAAATTAATTTTGTATGCTTTAAGTTCTTTCACTTTCCTTTTATTAATGTAACAAACTTTTTATGTAATATTTCCTGTGTGAGGTTTTGAAAAATTTGTATTTTATGTTCATGTAATGTTAGAATTTTAAAACTTTTTACAATCCATGGTCATAGTATCACATATTTGGACAAATAGATATATTTAATTGCTGAGTGTATACATACCCATACACACATACACACATATGTGATTGCTGCATCTCTGATGTAATAATTATTATTTCTGAATGAAAGTATATATTTTGGTTAGCTTGTCCTTTTCCTACCATTGTGTCATTGCACATTGGCAATTTGGAAACATAATTGTTTTTGGTTTTTATTTCTCAAATATAAGAATTGGGAAAAATACATTTTACATACCCTGTACATCTTGTAAGTATTATGTATATTTACACAATGGAATACTATGAAGCTATAAAAAGAAGGAACTCTTAATCTTTGTGACATAATGGATTGACCTAGTGAATTTTATGCTAAGCAAAATAAGCCAGTTTGAGAATGAGCAACACCATATAATCTCATATGTGGAAACCAATGAACAAAATAAACTGACAAACAAAATAAAGGAAGAAGCACAGAACAGACTAAAAGATATCAAGGGTAAGGGAGAGAGGAGAACTGGAAGAGATTAGCCAAAGAACATATATGTACATATGTGTAGCCCATGGACACAGACAACAATGTGGTGAAGGTGGTGGGCGGGATTGAGGGGACATCTGTGATAGTGTGAACAATAAAAAATAGGTGTATGAAAAATAGTGATATTTAATTAAAACAAGGAGGAATATTACCAAATTAGGTAAAAATCTATGTCTTTAGACAATATTACTCTTTTTTTTTACAACCATTATGTGCTCTTCTCTCTTCTAATATTGAATAGTCCTATAAATTTGAATTTACTATCTTATTGCACTAAGAGAATGCATTGCCAATTTCCCTTCATCTATTAAAAGGCTTAACTGTGAAAAAATAAATAAATAACAGATGAGAACTGGAGAAGATTCCGATAAGATAAAAAGGTACATAGTGAAAGGATAAGAAAGCCGACTGAACCATTATTCTGCTGATGGGGAGAAAACTAAACAAATTAAAAAGTGGAGTAAGAAACAACCAAAACATAATAATGTAAGGGAACTTTTAAAATATAAAAGATTTAAAGACATAAATTAATCAAAGCAGATGAGTACATTACACAGAAAATGTTATATCCTTGATATGTCTTTTTCACTAATTACTCTGTCCAGGAATTCACCAGTTCATTTGATTTTACTTTAAAAAGTTATCTCATCTGTGAGCTCCTCTTCTTCTCCATCTTCAACCCTTAGACAAAGACACCAGCATCTCTTACCTGAATTACTTCAATAACGGATTAAATAAATATTCTCTCTTGTATGCATTTGTTTCCCCAGCCAGTGTGAAATTTAAAATAATAATATCAATCCTTAACATGAAGAACTCATTACTATAAGATTAGAGACCCAATTTTGGGTCACAAGAGCTGCTGTTGCCTGACTCTCTAACCTCATTTCAAGCCACTCTTTCTCTTAATCTCGTCAATCTAATAGCACTAGCCAACCAGATATTTGCTATATTATCATACCTGTGTTCACACACGTTATATCTCCCTGAAACTCTGCCGTGTTCTTTTCACTACTTCATCTTGTTGCTTGTATTCAACCTTCATTTCCCATCCTAAAATCGCTCATTGACTTCTTCAGATTAAATGATGCCTACCTTGTCTGAGATAAAAAGAGCTCACTGAACTTTTTCTTCATTACTGATAGAACAATTTGGAATAATTTAAAATAGATTATTAATATTTATTATTTTCAGACATTTTGTTCGGTGAAACAAGATCATATGTGTGACATAGTAAAGATGTAAATAATGTTAAATAAAAGTTTGTCTCCAGTATCTATATCATCAATGCTTAGTTTTTGCCTATTATATTTAATACTAATATTAAATATCAGTATTTTTCACTAAATAGGGTTATTAACAATTTTTCCCTTTGCTGTACATGCATTTTGACTTGCATTAAGCAATAGAATACAGCACAGAGGATGTTCTGTATCTCACTAATTTAGGCCTAAAGAAGATTGTGAGCTCTCATTTTTCCTGCTAAAATCAGCCACCATGCAGTAAGCAAATTCAGCCTGGGGAAGGAGAGGAAGAAAACAAGAAACAGCTCTGCAGCATAAGACACTGCAGGAAAGAAAGTGGCTATTTGAAAGAACAGTGGAGTGCCATCCTGGAGAGTGAAGCCTTCTTGGACCTTCCAGCCTAACTTCTTGGACCTTCCAGCCTAACTCAGAAGCCTTCTTGGACTTTCCAGCCTAACTCAGCCGAACACTGAACCCAACCAAGTGAGTTCAAAGCTGATGCCACAGAAGCAGAATAACCACCTGGAAAAGTCCTGTCTGAAATCTGAATCCCTAAAGTTGTGAAAAATGATAGTTAATTGTCTTAAGCCGCTAAGTTTTAGTGTAGCTTCTTAGACACCAATGGACAATGGAAAAATTAATGAATCAACACTCATTATCAACGTTATCAGAAAGGCACAAAGTGTTCTTAAAAAGCAGTATTTAAGGTTTATTCAATTCTTGAGTTAATATAGGAGATTATGAAATATAAAAGTTAAAATATAGAACACCTTTTATGTTGAATAAGCAATGGATAACCTCTCGAGGGTTTTTTAAAATAGAACAGTGATGTTAATAAAACTATTCCTTATAAACATTAATCTGGCTGTCATGACATGAATATATTTACTTGTGTTTGATTGCATATTATTTTGTGTACATACGATTGAAAGACACTAGTTTAATACACACAAGGGTAGAGTAAGAAATACAATATATGGGAAAGAAAATAAGAGGCAAAAGGACACTATGCCAGCAGAACTTGAGCTTACAAAGCATGCCTCAGGACCTCTCAGAACCTTACTCTATGATTTCTAGTGGCTCTTATGGTTTCTTTGGAGGCTATCTGCATCTCCTTGATTAGGTAATTCTATTCAAGTGATACTTTCCTGGTGGGGGGGCCCAAATCCATGTTAGATGCAGATTCAAGTTTTTAACTTTTTGGTCTGGCTTCTTTTTAACATGGTTTATCACAGTTTTCCTATAATTTGGAATCTTACATCCATAAATCATGATAAACATTTTTCTCAGGAGACATGCAATATGCATGCTGTCACCTGTACTGTATTTATATTTTCTGCATCTTTTATTAAACTTTAAAAAGTAGCTTTCAAACTGTTGTATAATGGCTGCTCTGTTTCCAGATTTGGAAAGTTCTTGAAAGACTTGCATCATCCGTAACCCATACACTTAGACTTAAATACACTTCAGAATTCAAAATTTGGGTATATAGAAAAGTGCAATTGCCCATACATTGTGCAAGACCTGGGTAGTATACCATAATAGAACACATTCATATTTCCATTGAAAATACATGAATATTCACATACAGGGAGGTCCTTAAATATTACAAATACCCCCAAGCTAAATTTTCTCACAAGATATTTAAGGTAAGGCCATTTACTGCTTTCAGATAGAGTTAAAAAGAGTTTGTTTTCAGCACACTTCACATATCAGAACTAAGGGGTAGGGATTGTGATTTTTAATTTTCTGGATCTTGTCTCTCCCTAGAGTTGCCACCCAATCTTCTTTAATTGATCCCTTTCTTTTTATATCAGATCTTTTCGTTCCCAGTCATGATCTTAATAGGTAACCAGTCAAGCTCCTCCTTTACAACCTATTTTTAAAGACAGACGTGATATAGAATTGACTTAAATACATTCCACTTTCTTAAATATATATTAGACTATAGATGTAATTTATCCTATGCAATGTCAAGTCTCCTTTAAAGTATATTCCTCTGCTCTCTTATCTCTCCATGTCTCTCTGCCTGTGCCACTCTAGTATTGAAACTCTATCCTGAGGTATTGTTCTTCATTCAGGTATCCTGTAATTTCTCTATCTTTTGTTCTACTAGCACTCTGCTTAATTACTAAGGCACCTCAAAAGAAGTCTTCTGTCTTTACAGGTATTCTGGCCTTAAAATTGTTAAGATGTCATCTGGCTTTCTCTATGTCTTTCCAAGCGGAAATTTTGTCTCACATGGTAGTTTCACCTATTGTCGCCATTTATTTTTCAGTAATATGCTTCTGAGAGTAAAGCCAGAACACTGATCCCAGTTATTCACAAGGATAATTAGCACATGGTGGATGAACCAGTTCTAAAAATGATGCCAAGGCAGATAAACCACATGATTTTTGGCCCATTGTCTAGACACTGGATAAAAGTCAGTCAGTGCTTATGGTTCCAAGACTCAAATTTCGTTATGATCAAGACCTCACAGAAGAAATATTAGACTAAGTGAAAATGTTATATCTACCAATGCCTGTAAAGACTCTAAAGAGAGTACACCCTAGATGGTGCCTTTTAATGAACTAAAATAAAGTAATTAAGTTCAAAGGTTTTAGAGTTCAGGGGGTTCACCAGAAATATTACCATTTATTATTTGGGTCTGTATGTTCTACTCCCTTTTATTTCTCAATAGCCCCAGATTAGGAACCAAACTGCATTTTTCTGTGTAGCTTAATTAAAACCATCCTTCTAGCTAATGTAAATTCAGAAGCAGTAAGACAACGAGTAAAACATATAGAAGTCAAAATATCACCATTGCATCTTTGTTGACGCAATGCAGGGTGAGGGGTGAGAATCAACTGGACTGCCGAAAGGTCTTGCTAGCAGAACCCCAACCAAAAGTTAGGCCTCCTTCTCTAACCAAAAAGAAAGAGAATTATATAAATTCTTCCTACCTGGTTCCTCGGCTCTGGGTCCTACAACTGTCATCTGTGCTGCATTTACATCTGGAGGCTTGGTTAAGAGAGGACCTGCTTCCCAGCTCATTCATGTTGTTGGCAGAATTATTTTCTCTCGGTTTCATGACTGCAGGTCCCAGTCTCCTCATGACTGTTTTAGATGTCTCTGTAGTTCCTATTTCTTGGCCCTCTCCACAACAAATTTATAATATTGCTGTTTGCTTCTTTACAACCAATAGGAAAATCTCTCAATCCAACCTGCTAAATACCATTAAAGGAAAGATATTTCATTGCCTGTGTTATATTTCCTTTGGTAGAATCAAGTCACTGATTTTGCCCTGGCTCCAGAGGAGGTGACAGATGTGGATGTGACACTGCGAGGTCCTCTCAGATGGTGGCTCTTTGTGGGTAGTTACTTGATTCATGCTACCAATAAGGTAAAATAAATGTACCCAAGCAATGAAACAAATTTAAATGCATTTCTGGCTCTGGCTGGTGTGGCTCAGTGGGTTGATTGCTGACCTTTGAAGCAAAGGGTCTCCAGTTCAATTCCTGGTCACGGCACATGCCTGGGTTGAGGGCTGGGTCCCCAGTTGTAGGGATGTGAGAGGCAACTGATTGCTATATCTCTCACACATTGAAGCTTCTCTCCCACCCTCTCTCCCTTCCTCTCAGGAAAAATAAATAAATAAATAAAATGAAATAAAATAAATTTCACAGAAGCATATCATATATTCCTGGTCCTAAAGATTGGTGAATAATTAAAATTATATAGGCTATTGTAGTTACCTTGGCCAGTATTTTATGTCAACGTGGCTCGGCCATTTTCACCAATTACTCAGTCAAACGTCTAAAGATACACATTTATAGGGGCTGCTGTGAAAGTAATTTGTATGTGAGATGAAAGTCCTTTAAGTAAGGTAGATTATCTTAGATAATTTGACTAGGTTTGACTCAATCAATTTAAAGATTCTAAAAGTAGAACTAAGGTTTCCCTGAGGGAGAAGAAATCCTACCTACATAGAACAGCTACAGTTCATGTCTCAGTCTCATCTTGCCCTTCCCATAGCCTGCAGTATGGATTTAGAACTTGGAAATTTTCTTTATTTTGAGCTAAAGACAATTTTAGCTTCAGTCTCAAAAGAAATTCATGGTCCTCCTAAAGCCACTCCCTTTAACTACATAGAAGAACTTTAATGATAGGCTTTGCCCATAGTAAGAGACTCACAGAGATCATTTATTTTGGTCTATCTATAGGGGATGGCAACATTTTATTTACTAAGCATCTGTCCTTCTTATCATCCTGCAAGGATCTTCTGAAGCACCCAGGTGGATCACCTCATCTCTAGCTCAGGATGGCTTGTATACCTCAGTCACCCTTTCAATCTCTGAACCTCTCCTGCATGTCAGGTCTCTGACTCTCTCATGTGTGTGGGGTTCCCATACATATGTATGGATTAAATTTGGTTATTTTCTCATGTTTATTTGATTATTTGACCAGCAAAAGAACCTTGAGGGTAGAGAAGAGTTTGTGCCTCCCCAAAAATATGGTCCCTTTTCCTTTACAGCTTATCAACCATCTAAAGCAAATGTCCCCAACATTTTTTGCCACAGGGACTGGTTTCATGGAAGATGGAGGTAGGAGGAGGACAGGGGGCAGAGCTCAGGGGGTAATGCAGAGAAGCTTCACTCCCTGGCTAATCGCTCACATCCTGCTATGTGGCCAGGCTCTTAACAGGCCATGGATCAGGGTGTTATGGACCCTTGATCTAAAATGTCTAGCCACTTCAGGCCCTGCATGGTCCCCCCAACCTAATCAACAAAACAAACAAAGGAGCAGAATAGAACCAGAGACTTGGAAATAAAGAACAAACTGACAATGACCAGAGGGGAGAGAGGAGGGGGGGAAAGGGGGAAGGAAAGGGAAGGGGCATGCCAAGGAACACACATGGAGGATTCATGGGCACGAACAATGCGTGGAATTGACTGTGGGAGTGGGGGGATGGGGCAGGGGGGAGCAATGGGGTAAAAGGTGGCACAACAGTAACTGAACAATAATAAATAGGGAGAGAAAGGAATCTATATCTCAGCATAATCATAATCTAGTGAGCCAGGAAACACTGGCTTAGCAGCCCTGCCTTGGAGGAACAAAATAATATGATCTAATATCATTTTTGTGATTTCCTTAATTTAGAAATAGGCTTTAAGAATTAATACACTACATGATTTTTAGACAATTATCAATTAATATTCATTTTCCCTCAACAGAAGTTTTGATAGGTAATAGACTAAAGTAAGATAAAGCTTATTAATACAGAAAAGGAATGAGAGTTCAGCTAATCCATGACCATGAATAAAATGTATACATAGATAGATAAATAGATAGATAGAATTCTAGAATATATTAAAAAGACACATGTTTTGTCTGCTTCAGCACAGGGCAAATGATTCATCAATAACCAAAGATTTACATATAGTAATAGTAACTAAATGTCCAATTTTAAAAAGCATCCATATATACAGGGTTGGATACAAGTAACACCCTTTTTTATTACAAAATCTTTTATTACAAAAGCATTAGTATGTAATTCTGTAACATAACTATACTATACTCAAGCGCACCATCTGATATTTGAGGGGAAATTTTCAAATTAAAATTATAAATTAATACACCCATATCATTACCCTTCCAACTACATTCAAGCAGGCATTACTTTTGCTGGATCCTGTATTTTAATTGTAAGAAATACAAATTTCATTGAACTATTTTAGTTTATTTAGGGTAAAATAGATGCTTATGATACAAAGAGATCTGAACAGATCACAGGGGAGAGGTAGGAAGGGACCAAAGGAGGAGGTTCCCCGAGGCAATGGTAAACAGCCAAGGATGGGATTGGCTGAGAAGCTGAATGCCTGTGGAGCACATGAAATTATGGGTCAGAAGACTGAAAATAAGAAGGACAGAGACTGTCTGTCTCTTGGCTTTTTTTCTTGAAGATGCCTGGATGATCAAGGTGCAGCTGCCTGTGTGTTCCCAAGGTATGGTAATTTGGATGGATTTTGGATGGGAGAAAAATCTCTGAGCACAGCTTAGGATCAGGCTGGCCTGGCAGAGGGTGGCAGGGTTATTCTTTGGGTGTTCTAGAGAGGATGGACTCTGAGGCAGAAACTTGACATTCTTCCAAAATTGTGTAGCTTTTGTATCTTACGTTGTTCTACTTTTTAAACTTACCCTATACAAATAAGATAAAAAATAACAGTGGGAATGATAGAAATAAGGTGTTAAAGACTTTAGTCGTAATTGAAAGGTTTAAGTGAATAAAGCTATAACTAAAGAGTTAAAGATTTGAGCCTTAGTTTATAGGTTTAAGTGACTATTTGATATGAAAATCTGTTATTCCAAAATTGTGTAGCTTTTGAATATAGACTTCTTTTTATATTGCCAAAACATTGCCTTCAGAATTTTGCCTAGAGGGTGGTAGTGGGCAGGCATCAGGACCCCACTTGCTGTGCAGTAACAGACAACAGAATGAGGTGCTTCCCATTGCTTTTTTTGCTGTCATTATTTTATATGATTATAACTTAAAATACAATGTTAAAATATCATGGGAGTCCCACTAAAAATTATGATTTTAGATTTAGTAAAGCCAAACTGTTACATTATACAAAAGATTGAAAAGCGAAAATAATGCCTACAGGAGAAAAGTGTAGGTTCTGTTGTAATGGCTCACAAAAGAGTTAGAAATCCAAAATTATTGGATGTCAAAAAATCTATCAATAGTATAAAGATAGAAATTACAAGAACTGGATTTCTTGGCAGAAAAAGTCACCTTAGATTATCAGATTTTTCATATATTGGTGATTGTGAGCAAGATGTTGACTCGGGAAATGGTAAAAACAAAGGAGACTGGTGGTGTTTGACTAGCGAGGAAAAAAGGGGAGGTCCTCAAGCATGTGGCACGTGTAGATAGAGACATAAAGCAAAGACCTAAAATCAAATTCCACTATCTCAGTAAAGTTTCTACAGAAAATACAGATTTGGGAGACTTCTGCATAGATGACTTGTTTAAATGCAGACTAAATCTGGTTGGAAGATATCAGAAGAATCTGGAGAGGAGGCAGCAAGGTAAAACATAAATTAAGTTCACAGAAAAAAATAACTGAATCTTGCCACCCAGAACCAATAAGGCAAAACACAAGCAGCCCGTGATTCTGAGAGAGAGCTTAACTCCCAAAGGGAAACTCTCGTAAACTGTTATTAAAGCATAGTCTGGTATTTCTGGATTATGGCAGCCATTTTTATACTTAATGAACTTCTATGTAAGTTCATCAGGAAAAATACATTTTATTAAAAGAAGTAAAAGCAAACGGAAAAAAATTGCCAATGGCTGAGGCTGACAGTTTTCACTGGTCATGATAAGTTTATATAGAGTCATGTGCCTATAACAACATTGCAGTCAACAGTCCGAATGTGCAAGGGTGGGACCATAAGATTACAACGAAATGAAGAAAATCCTATCACCTAACGTTGTCGCCATGAAATGTCCTAGAGAATCACATTGCTATTTCGTGCCATTTCCGTGTATGGATAGCAATGCTATTGGCTACAAATATCTTTGGGGCACTCATCTGTTTAAGGTGAGCTTCCCACAGATATCCCTCCTTTCTAAAGCAATGCTAATACTGGAATGACCCTGGTGATTCTTATTATGTTTGCAAGACGCCCTTAGTTAATAACCGTTAGGAAGTTTTGAAGAAAAAAAGTTTATTACTGGTGGTCCCTTACTAGTTTAAAAGCTTACCTGGGGGCACATAGCTAGGATCTCCCAGCCAAGTCCTGTAGGGAGGTGGGGAGAGAGAGAGAGATTCAGATTGACTGAGAGATAGATTGAATGATTGAGAGATATAAATAGAGATATATAGAGAGAGATCAGAGAGAGAGAGTTAGAGAAAGATGATAGACAGATAGAGACAAAGGTACAGAGCATGGGCCTGCAGTTCTGCTTTGATTGGGGTTGAGGATGGGAGCCTATAGTTTTGCTGGTTCACTTTTTTATTGGCAAATTTAAAACATAAGGGAGTATTTAAAACATCGGAAGTGAAACAGACAAGCAAGCAAACAAACAAACAAACAAGTAGTCAGTCATTAAAATTAACCAAGATCTCTAAAACATGTATCTCAGTGGGTAGAGCCAGCCTGACTTTTGAGCTAGGAAGTGCTAAGAACTAGTTGTGCTAAGTGGTGAATTTATTGAAGATAGTCAGCTTTGAGTTGAGATGTGGATGCCTCAGCAATCAAATCTTAAGTCATTCATTTGCCTTTACCACCCCCCCCCCAAAAAAAGGCCAACTAAAATCAGCTGGCTTTACATAACAATTCTTCACTTGTTTGTAGTGATGCTGGTGTAAACAAATCTAGTGTGCTGCCACTCTTACCAAGTATAACACATTCAGTTACAGCATTAGGCTATACCATCTAGGTTTCTGTAAGTACACTTGGTGATATTTGCCCAACGATGAAATTCCCTAATGATTCATTTCTCAGAACTTATCACCATTGTTAAGCAGTATATAACTGTATTGTGAATGCCCTATGGGAATTATGTAGTCCTGATTTGGGCCTTTAAAAAGTTCATTACAACACACTGACATAACACTTTTAACACTATTCATAGTGATGCATAATATAGTCATGTACATAAAGATCATTTAATACATATATATTTTTATAAATTTACTTGTTCATTCATTCATTCCATAAATATTTATTGAGCAGAAAATATCTTTCAGGACCTGAAATGTAAGACAAAAAAAATAAAAAGAAAGAAAAATATGATCTTACTCTAAGTTTTTATTTTTAAGGAGAAAACACATGTAAATAGATAGTGTTTATTATGAAAATCACAATGATAGAAATAGGTAAATAAATATAAATAGCAGTTTAGGAATAGCTTACATCTCAACTGAAATATAAAGATTTAATAAAAATTAGGCAGATTATGTTTTGGTGAGAAGACATTATACAATAGATAGAACACAAAAGCAAATGGAAGATGATGAGAAATAACTAGGAATGTGCAGAGGCATAAAGCATTTTATAATTCCAAAAGCATAAATTAAAGGCTATAGGTAGGTGTGGAGAAGCCAACAGGCTAGAACAACATTCTAAGAGATTTGGTATTTATCCTGGGGTCCACATGGAAAGCAGATCTGCAGGGTAATAATAGATATTATAAATGAATAAAAGAGCTTCATTGTTAAGTAAATTTGAAAAGTGCCAATTAAACAAGATTAAGCAGGCATTCTTAAAGTTTTAATATACCTGTGTGCTTTGTAAATTACCAAGCATAGTATCTTAAACCCATTTGTTCAAGGTAAATTTTTTACAAAAGATACCTCACAGGACTAGAATTCCATCATAAATTTTCCTAGAGAAATTGGGAAACATGGAAAGTTTCATATGTAACAAGACCAGATTTGCAATTTAAAAATACTGCTCTGAGGATTTCTGTAGAGACTCGGCTGAAGGTTAAAATAAATGGATATAGGAAATGCAGCTAATTGCCTAGCTGAGACAAGAGATAATGAAGTGGCATAGGAGCAGGAAAGCCACAAAGTAACAAGTAAACTATGTTAAAGAATTGGAAGCCATAATGGAATCTGTTTCTAGATGAAAGGGTGGAGAGAAGAAGAAATCAGTTACTTCTGTTTTTAGAGTAAGTGATTGAGAAAGTGATGAGATAAAATTAGAATCTTTTGGGGGAGCAATAATGAGTTAGGATTTGAAAATGTACAAGAATATAAGGTGCTTCTATAAATACTACTGGTAATGTCCAATAGGACATATTTACAGAAACTTGAAGCTCATGAAAAAATCTGTCGCATGAAGAGATTTCTGACATTGATGACTTTGGTTTTTGTGAAATTTCTTCACACAAAAAAGATGCCATCTATAATCTTCATTTATTTATTTTTGTTCTTATTCACATGATGGTGTCATACAATTACTATTCTAATGTTCTTTAGATGATATATCTTTTTATACTTATTAAACACACACACACACACACACACACACACACACACCCCTATACGTACCACTGGTAAATGTTTCAGTCAGAAATTAGTATTGCTATTATTCAGAAGAGAGTAAATCATTCTTTAGTTCCTTGGTAACAACTATTCCAAAGTAATCCAAAAATATCCGTGACTTAAAGCAATCAACATATTGCTCACTGTGAGTCCAGAAAATTCTCTGAGAAAACTGTAGTATCCTCCAGGTAGTGACTTCTCATTCCAAAATAATTTAATTTTATGTAATACCTATATCAAAATGTACTTCCATTATCATGGTGACATGGAGAAAAGGGTATGGAGTCTCACCAACTGATTCTTAAGTACCAAATATTTCACTGAAAAGTGAAATGAAATAAAATAAATTATGCTTTAAAGTAATTCACTATTCCTCCTATGATTTCAAAGAAATGGGAAAATGCCACAAAAGATCAAATGAAGATCATTAGCAAACAACAGTAGACACTCTCCTAAATTAACTAATCAACCATTTAAAAAATTAAGGTCTAATGTAGTCATAGAACTGTGATAAAAATTATGCATATCACATATTATAAAATAAAAGCTTATTTACAATAAAACCGTTCTCAAGTATTTCCTAAAATGTCAAAAAGCTAATAATAGATAATAATGAAGAAATATCTGGGGTTCGTTCTGAAGAATATGTTACCCATGTTGCTACCTCATCTCTGACTGACCACTTCCTTATGCAGGATCTTATTGGTAGAAGAAAATGTGAACACCTTCAGTACGACCTGGAATGCGATTTTAGATTAAAAAAAATAAACAAAAACAAAAGATGTTAAAAAGGAGTGATCATCCATGAGATTCTTTAAGTTGTGTTAGAAGAATCACAAATGCCTGATGATATAAATTAAAAACAATGCAACACTTGCCATAATAAACAATGACATAACTTTTATGTTCCATTCATTTTGTCATCCACTCAATGTCACAACCTGGACTCTAGAGCACAAATCTTTAA
This sequence comes from Carollia perspicillata, assembly GCA_004027735.1. Classification (NCBI taxonomy): domain Eukaryota; kingdom Metazoa; phylum Chordata; class Mammalia; order Chiroptera; family Phyllostomidae; genus Carollia; species Carollia perspicillata. The sequence continues at coordinate 15,702 of PVKM010020735.1, forward strand.
TTTCATCACAAATGAAACCAGGCAATCTGTGTGGTTGCCCAAGTAGTTTTCAAATGTCTTACATTAATATACAAATACAATACATATGGTATTATTTTGTATTTGAAAAAATATGCATATGCGATATTTCCTTCTGCCATATGTAAATTTTATTTTGATCCACCATGGTGAGAGAGAGCCAACAGAATCGTTATGAAACAGATTGTTAATCTTCTTCTTTTAAGGAAGATTAACCATTTGGTCATCAAAAGATTCTTCCTTCAACCTTAATTTTATTATATTGTGCAATCATTTTCATTTTAGGAAGCTGGTGTTGTAAAGTGTAACGTGTCCTCATGTGCTTTCTCAAACAAATGAGAGTTTTTAAAATACCACTTTGTTATAATAAAAATATATGCATGAACTTGAATTATTATAGTGTTTATAACTATTCCCTTGGTGTGAATTACTTTGTAACAATTCAAAACTTGTTCACTTGGCTTAATTAAAATGTTCTCATTCTTACAAATTGCATAAGAGGAGTAGATTTATTGTAAAATATTTCAATTTGGGGGAAAGAGTCTGACTAGTATTTAATTTAGTGGCACAGAGAAATGGATTTAGCCATGGGCAGCAGAGCTCAGAGAACCAATGAGAACGTTGGTGAGGATGGAACTATGAAGATTTAAAAAGAGAATACTTTCCCATTTAAGCCTATCCCCCTAAATCATCAGGAACAGAATGATACAAACTTTTTAGTACTTGTGTGTGTGGATACAATGAGCCAGGCAGGGGTGACAGTAAGTGAAAAATTCTCTACCTTCTGAGTTACAAACCCAAAGTGCAGACACGTTTAAAATGTTATCTGGGATTGAAACATTAACATGTAACAAAGAAAAATTATTCTGTTTCTCTTTTTTTAAACTGTTCAAGTATAGGTGTCTCTATTTTCACCCCATGGGGAGTGGGTGGGGTGGGGAGAGCAGTTGGGGGAAATTTATCCTTTTTCTAAAGATCTTCCTTGGAGAAGAATTAGATCTTTGGAGAAGAATTAAAATTTGGAATATCACATCTATTTTAAAAGATCATGTGCTTTAACAATGACTGTAGTTTAGCATTTCACAAAAAATACATATTTGAATACAAAATATAATTAATTAGGATGTGTCTCATACATGTTTAAAAGTTATTTCCAGAATAGGAAATTCATTAGCCTGAGATGCAGTTATTTAACTGAAGTACTGCATATCCAATTTCTATTATCTATGATTTATCCCCCCAAACAATACTTAAGTGCTTTGTTCATTATTTTATGGAAGCACAGATTTCTATATTAGTTGATAAAAATTAAGAGAAATATATTTTAGGCCAATACCAGATTATTTTTTTAAAATAGCAGCTCAGGGTAGATTAACTATTTCTTTTGTGTAATTTATAATTCTTTTTTATCTATATGAGTGCCCTTCATTTCAATAGTAATAAAAAGCTTTGAAAACACTTAGATATCAAAATAATAAATTTTTCTACACACCAAATATCTTTCTCTAGGACACTATATATTCACTTTAAAAGGGCATGATTTTTTTAGATATGTGAGAGTGAGCTGAATTTTATAAGCATCATAATGCATGTGCTGTAATGAACACTGTGCTGTAATTATCGTGGCTTCAATATGATCAAATGCTGGTTATACATCTGAGATTCCTGAAACAGAACTGAGAGGATCATGAGGATTAAAGACATATGAGATGCTAAATCCTTAGTCATTTTTACACATTTTATAGCTAGCCTATCCTTTCTCATAACTCAATGAGAATGAGATGACGACTAGTGGAAAATAGTCAACTAATTAAATTTCAGACTTTCAAAAAGGTCAGAATAGTACAGCATATTACTACACTTCACAGACTAAATGGAGCATGCAAATGCCAATACTTCATTCTGGTGACAAAACTAGGAAAAAATAAAAAGAAATTGAGCAAAATCGTCTCATTTCTTCAGGTGTGCCAGTCAAAATTTAGCTAGAAATTTAACTGCTTAGTGAACTATTTGCTATGCTAAAACAAAGGTGACTTATGTTCTTACAATTACCTTTAAAACTGTTTCTTAAATACAGCTTAAACAACCATAAGTTAACTTAAGTATAAGTATAACTTAATTATAAGTTATATGAATGCTATTGTTTATAAATTATTATCTACACTACAAATACATATTATTATACATTATAAATATGATACAAAAATATTCCTCAGTTCCATGTCTGATAAGGGCTTCTTAAAGATTTCTTTAACAATTAAGTGAATCCCCATGTTTGGTCCATTTAATGACCATATTTTATTAGTAAGTTCAGATGGAGTAAAATAGCCTACATAAATAACACATTAAATACAGAGCTAATATTGTTAAATGTGCATAATCACATATATATATTATACACACATAATTCTTGCTAAAAATTCTGATATTTATTTTAAAAAACACTTAACACAAAGGCACATTTTGAGCGTCCAGTTGTTTTTCTTGCTATTCTGCAACCTAATCATCATTCATCACCCATCTCATGTTCGCGGCTCAGCCTGTTTTCCAATTTCACCTTCAAAGAAAGTCTTAATGACTGATGTTTCTCTTCTCTAAAGTGCTTGCTTATGGTTGATTTAGCAAAATTGTTTGTGAATATGATAATGAAGGTGAAGCACATATAACAGGACTTGACAGAGACCAGATGTTTTAAGAAACATGGCCTTTCATTGGCTACAAATTTGAAGCCTGTCCCACATTAGCTGGAAATTATAATCTCAGTCGTTAACAAATATATATCCTTCAGAATATTATGCAATCACTCTGACTGAGTTCCCACATATACAGAATGAACAAAATGATACCTATTTCATAGGATTATTGAGGCGATTATATGTTATAATTTTAAGATGCTGAACACATGTAATAAATAATCAGAACTGAGCAAATATTTATTTTCCTTTTATTATTTAATATGCAAATCTATTGAACTTTATATATGCGCATATTTACATATCTCATATGTAGATATAATGTATGTGTGTGTACACACAGAGATAGATTGATAGGCATATGCATATATGTGTCCTGGAAGCAATGCCATGCAAGTATAAATCAGCACATCTAGTGTTTTATTTTGATTTCTAAACACCATTCTCCCATAAAAGGAACCGTGACTCCTTAGACAAGTTAATGACTTCAAGACAGAGGAAATAAAATAGGAGCTGGAACATCTCATGTTTTAGAGAGTAAGGAAAAATAAAGATAAGGGCCTACTGAAAGAACACAAAAGCCAATTCATCTGAAGAATATACTAATGGCAAAGGCTAGTAAAAGTTTTGAACAACAAAATAAATAATAACATTATATTTTAGCCTATAAAAGTTCATAAATTCATATTGATAGAATAATCTACTGATAAATATTGGGGGATGACAGACAGACTTCTTTGTTACAATACAATTTAAATTAATAAACAAGGTAAGAGGAAAACAGAAAATTAACATTAGGCAAACTCCAAAATAGTAAATTTTCAAGACAAGTTCCATTAACAAATGTTAAAATTATTAGGCAAAAGTATGATGACAATCAATATTTTATAATGTGTAATATCTTCCCAAAATATTTATTAAATACAAGGGGAAAGATAGTAACTTACCATAGAGAAATCTGGAAAGACAACTCCTTAAAGTGATTAAATTTAACAACATCTGTAGTAAAATATATGAAAATTTTAAACACTTGATATGATTCACTGAAAAGGATACAGCATTGTTCCAATGATATCCTTTCAAAAAATGCACATCATTGTTATAATAAGAAATCATCAGACAAACCATAATCAAAGTACATTACACAAAATAACTGATCAATATTCTTCATGTGTTAACATGATGAAGACAGAGAAACACTTAAAAACTTGGAAGATACTAATAAAAAAACAACTGTAAGTAATATTTATCCTGGGTAAAATACTGAAACAGAAAAATGATGTTAGTAGAAAACCTAATAAAATTCAATTAGGTCTGTAATATGGTTAATAGTATTACACCAATGTTAATGTCCTGTTTTTTATAATTTTACTTTGGTTTTATAAAATGTTAGCATAGATAAAGAATAAGAAATAAGAAAAATGTTGAATTATTTTGATAATCTTTTTCTATACATTTGAATTTTTATTGTATTTTTCCATTATAATTTAATCCCCTTATACATCCTACCCCCCACAATCACTACACTGTTGTTCACAAGTCCATTTTCTTTTTTGCTCAATCTCTCCACCCCTAATCTCCCTTACCATCCATAGCTGTCCTCTTTCTATTTATGAGTCTGTCTCTATGGAGCTTGTTAGTTCAGTTTATTCATTAGATTCCACACGTAGGTAAAACCATATGGTATTTGTCTTTCTTTGACTGGCTTTTTTTCATGTAGCATGATGCTCTCTAGGTCCATCCATACTATCAAAATGGTAAAGTTCTTCCTTTTTACAGGTGAGTATAGCCCATTGTGTAAATGTCCCATAGTTGTTTCATGCACTTATCTCCTGTTGGACACTTAGGCTGCTTCCATATCTTGGCAATTGTAAATAACATTGCAATGAACATAGGGGTGCTTATGTTCTTTTGAATTAGTGTTTTGGACTTCTTTGGTTATATTCTCAGAAATGGTATCACTGGGTCAAAAGGCAGATAGATTTTTATTTTTTGAGGTATCTCCATACTGTTTTTCACAGTGTCTACACCAATCTGCACTCCCACCAACAGTGAAAAGGCGCCCTCCTTTCTCCACATTATCTCCAGCATTTGTTGTTTGTTGGTTTATTGATGATAACCATTCTGAGAAGTGTGATGTGACATTTCATTGTGCTTTTAATTGGCAGTTCTCTAATGATTAGTGATGTTGAGCATCTTTTCATATGTCCATTGGCCATCTGTATGTCTTTTTTGGACAAGTGTCTATTCAGATCCTTTACACATTTTTTAAATTGGATTGTTTATGTTTTTGGTGTTAAAATTTGTATGATATTTATAAATTTTGTATATTAGCTCCTTATCAAGTATATTAATATGTTCTCCCATTCTGTGGGTGGTATTTTTATTTCATTAATGTTTTCCTTTGCAATGTAAAACTTTCTAGTTATAAGTAGTCCCACTTGTTTATTTTTATTTTGTTTCCTTTGCTTGGGGAGATATATCCAATAAAATATTGCTATAGCAATGTCCAAGATTTTGCTGCCTATGTTTTCTTCTAGGATTTTTATGGTTTAGGGTCTATAAAGTCTTTGATCCATTTTGAATTTATTGTAGTGTGTGGTGTAAGAAAGTAGCCTAGTTCCATTTTTCTGTATGTATCTGTCCAATTTTCCCAACACCATTTATTGAATAATCTATCTTTAGCTCATTGTATGTGCTTGCTTCCTATGTCAAATATTAATTGACTATGAAGTGTGAGTTTACTTCTGGGCTGTCTATTCTGTTCCACTGATCTATGTGTCCTTTCTCATGAGAGTACCATGCTGTTTTAATTAGTATGGCCTTATAGCATAGTTTTATATTAGGTAGTGTGATTCCTCCATCTTTATTCTTCTCCCTTAGGATTGCTGCTGCTGTGTGGGTCTTTTGTGGTTTCATATAAATTTTTGAAATATGTGTCCTAGTTCTGTAAAATATAACTTTGATTATTCACAAGAACTGTTTTAAATCTACAAATTATTTTGGGTATTATGGACATTTTAATGATGTTAATTCTTCCTACCCATGAACACTGTATATGCTTCCAATTATTTGTATCTTCTTCAATTCCTTATAATTTTTTCAGTAAAGGTCTTGTACATCGTTGGTTAGGTTTATTCCTAGGAATTTTACTTTTTCTGAAGAACTTGGGAATGAGATTTTTTTATTTACCTTTGTGTTGGTTTGTTATTGGCAAGTAAAATCCAACTGATATCGGGATATTAATTTTGTATTCTGCTACTTTGCTGAACTCATTTATCAGTTCTAGTAGTTTATGGTGAAACCTTTTGGAGTCTTTATGTATGGTTAATATCATCCACAAATAAAGACAGTTTTACCTCTTCATTTCCAATCTAGATACTTTTTATTTCTTCTTCTTGTCTGATTGCTGTGGCTAGGATTTCCATTACTATGTTGAATAAGAGGTGAAAGTGGACATCCCCATCTTGTTCCTGATCTTAAGGGGAAAGTTTGCCTGTTGAATATGATGTTGGCAGTGAGTTTGTCATAGACGGCCTTTATTATGTTAAGGTATGCTCCCACTATTACCACTTTTCTGAGAGTTTTGATCATAAATGGGTGCTGGATTTTATCAATTTTTTCTGCATCTATTGATATGATCATATGGTATTTATCCTTCATTTTGTGTTTGTGGTGAATCACACTTATTGATTTGGGATGGTTGTGCCAACTTTGCATTCCCAGAAAAAAATCCCACTTGATCGTGGTGTATGATATTTTTGATGTAATACCTTTTTTTGTTTACTAATATTTTGCTGAGGATTTTAGTGTCTGTGTTCATCAGGGATATTGGCCATAATTTTCTTTTTCTAGAGTCATTATCTTGTATAATGTTGGCCTCTCAAAATGATCTTGGGAGCCATCTCTCCTTTTTAATTGTTGAAAAAAGTTTGAGAAGGAGAGGTGTTAGTTCTCAGAATGTTGGCTAAAATTCACTTGTGAAGCCAATCTGGTTCACGACTTCTATATTTTGGGAGTTTTTTGATTCCTGCTTCAATATCACTAGGTGTAATCTGTCTATGATTATTTATCATTTAGTTTTGGAAATTTGTATATTTCTTGGAATTTATTTATTTTATCCAGGTTGTACAGTTTGGTGGCATTTTGTTGCTCATGATATTATCTTACAATACTTTGGATTTCTTAGATGTCAGTTGTTATTTCTCCTCCTTCATTTCAGATTTTATTTATTTGGGTTCTCTTTTTTTTCTTGACAAGTTCAGTTAAATGTTTGTCAATCTTGTTTATCTTTTCCAAGAAAGGATTTTTCTTCTCTTGGATTCATTGATCTTATGTATAATTTTTTTAGACTCTATTTGTTTGTACTTTGAACTTTCTTATTTCTTCCCTCTACTTACTTTGGGCTTTGTTTGTTGTTCTTTTTGAAGTTCCTTTGGGTGTGAAGTTAGATTGTTCATTTCAGCTTCTTCCTGTTTTGTTTTTTTTTTGAGACAGGCCTGGAATTATATGAATTTCCCTCTTAAGATTGCTTTCCCTGATTCATGCAGTTTTTGAATTGTTTTATTTTAATTTTCATTTGTTTCAAGGTATCTTTTGATTTCATTCTTGATCTCATTTTTGACCCATGCATGGTTTAATAGCATGTTATTTAGCTTCTATGTCTTTCCATGATTTTCAGTGTTCTTCTTGTGATTGATTTCTAGTTTCATAGCATTGTGGTCAGAGAAGATGCTTGATTTGACTTCAA
>PVKM010020736.1:0-23121 GCA_004027735.1 Carollia perspicillata
ACAGGGTCCTAGAACATACACAAACCCACCCACCCAGGATTCAGCACTACAAGGACCCAATTTGCATGTGGGTAGCTGGGGAAGCAAGTGAAAGCCAGCTGGTCAAGAGCCTAGCAAGCAGCATTGTTCCTTCTCGGATCCCTCCCCCACATACAGCACCATAACACAAAGACATGGGTTGCCTCACCCTGGCGAATACCTAAGGCTCTGCCCCTTATGGGTGCACTGAGACAAAGAAATGTGGTCCCAATGAAAGAACAGATCAAAACTCCAAAAATAGAACTAAGTGATGAAGAGATAGCCAACATATCAGATGCAGAGTTCAAAACACTGGTAATCAGGGTGCTCACAGAAATGGTTGGGTATGGTTGCAAAACAGAGAAAAAGGTGAAGGCTATGCAAAGCAAATAAAGAAAAATGTACAGGGAAACAACAGTGAAGGGAAGGAAACCAGGACTCAAATCAACAATTTGAAGCAAAAGGAAGAAATAAACATTTAACCATAACAGAATGAAGAAAAAAGAATTCAAGAAAATGAGGAGAGTCCTAAGAACCTCCAGGACAACTTTAAACATTCCAACATCTGAATCATAGGGGTGTCAGAAGAAGAAGAAGAGGAAGAGCAAGAAATTGAAAACTTATTTGAACAAATAGTGGAGAAGTAATCTAGCAAAGAAAATAGACTTCCAGGAAGTCCAGGAAGCTCAGAGAGTCCCAAAAAAGTTGGACCCAAGGAGGCACACACCAAGACACATCATAATTACATTACCCAAGATTAAAGGTAAGGAGAGAATCTTAAAAGCAGCAAGAGTAAAGGAGATAGTTACCTACAGAGGAGTTCACATAAGACTATCAGCGATTTCTCAAAAGAAACCTTGTGGGCAAGAAGGGTCTGGAAAGAAGTATTGCAAGTCATGAAAGGCTGGGCCTGCACCCAAAATTACTCTATCCAGCAAAGCTATCCTTTAGAATGGAAGGGTAGATAAAGCGTTTCCCAGATAAAGACAAATTAAAGGAGTTCATCGTCACCCAGACCTTATTATATGAAATGTTAAAAGGGCTTATCTAAGAAAAAGAAGATGCGCAAATTTGAACAATAAAATGACAACAAACTCACAACTATCAACAACTGAATCTAAAAAACAAAAACAAACTAGGCAAACAACCAGAATAAGAACAGAATAACAGAAATGGAGATCACATGGAGGGTTATCAGCAGGGATCGGGTAGGGGGGAGAATGGAGGAAAAGGTACAGGGAATAACAAGCATAAATGGTCAATACAAAATAGACAGGGGAGGTTAAGAATGGCATAGGAAATGGAGAAGCCAAAGAACTTATATATATGACCCAAGGACATGAACTAATTTTGGGGGATGCTGGTGGGAGGGGGGTTGCAGGATGGAGGGGAATAAATGGGAATAAAAATGGGACAACTGTAATGGTATAATCAATAAAATATACTTTTAAAAAAGTTAGCAAAACTCATCCATTTTTGTATCATTATTCCAGTGGTACATATCATTTCCCTGGTGAATCTCTCAAATCTTTTTTTCAGCTTACTTCAGTCAATATCATTGACAGGCTCAGGAAGGCATGGCTTCTTCATCAGTTCATGACTTTGCACCATAAATTTTAAGATTTATTTATATATTTTTAGAGAGAGGGAAAGGGAGGGAAAAAGAGAGGGTGAGAAATGTCAATGTGATAGAGAAACATCAATCAGTTGCCTCTTGCATGCACCCAGATTGGGGACCGAACCCACAACCCAGGCATGTGCCCTGACTGGGAATCGAACTGGCAACCTTTCACTTTGCAGGACAAGGCCCAAGCTCCTGAGCCACACCAGTCAGGGCTGCAGTGTGCATTTTAGAGGAGAGGCTCCTCACCAGAAGGTAACCCTTATTTCTGAGAATGAAGACCACTTGTATCCGTCTCTCACACTGTTCGTGCTTTTATGAATGGTCCTGTTTGGAAGAGAGTTCACCCCAGGAGAGAAGGACTGAGGCAGACCTATCTCCCAACAGACCCTTAATCATGTGGGGTCGGTTCTGAACACTTGTTTGTCTCTCAGCTCAGGTCTCGATGGAATTGATCTGTTTGCGTTCATACCTGCTAACTTTATATTAATTTATAAGTTGATCCGGGAGTACATTAGTAACTTTAAACTTACGGAAATTGCTTTATCATTTTATCAGATAATTTATTGAGACCATTATATTAACCTCTTTGGTTTTTTTTCATCATTTGGTAAAGTCTCTTTCAATTTCAAGGACCGGAGAGAAGTCACCTCCATTTAAAACACACTCATTTATGATCTGAATTAGAATTTTTACAAACAATTTTATATTTCAGAATATTTATGGCTTTTAGCCTTCACAAAATTATGTGTCATTCCCATGTTTCAGATATTCTGCATGGCTCTGACTGAGTATTGGAGGAAAACTGAAAGTCTTTAAGAAGTGTTCCATTTTCTGAGTTTAGTTAACTTGAAATGTAAAGTCTTAAATGTGAATTAAATACTGTTTTTATATAATTTTTGTTAAAAATTTTATTCTTCAAGAAAAAAGTATTTGTGACACTTCAGAGCCAAATTTAATAGCTAATTTCTTTACTTAAAAAGAGCAGAATATGGATAATGATAGCTATTCTGAAAATTTACTTAGTGATACTCATAAGTATTCAACTGTAAGTGATATTTACTCTTCCAGTGCAGATAGAAGCTCGGTAAATTAAAACTGAAAACTTTTTACTACACACATTTTTGGGATAGAAAACATGGCATATTTTTAGAAATCGATTAGAATAACCATATGCCCCGACGTCAAGATCTGTGGTTTAAGAAGCTGAAAGATTTAAAAGAAATGTGAAGGTTAATACAATAAGAGCACCCTCCACCATTTCTAAAGGTCAGACGTGCCTGCAGAGAACATTACCATCTGTTTTTAGAGATTGGGGAACCTCAGATTTTGTGTATATTTTCTGACATTTGGGTAGAATGATACCATTTCTCATAAGTAAACTTGATTCCTGACATTCACTTAAATGCTAATTTAATTTGGGTACTGGGATAGCCAGGGCTTCCCAATTTCATGGTCATGAGTTATTTGGGGATTCTGATGAGTGATTAGGAATAAAAAGGGCCTCCGCCTGAAGCCTGAGGAGTGATGGAGACGTTAGATAAATTCCCAGCAGTAACAAACCTAGAAAGAAAAACCTCTTGAGCATAATCCACAACAAAGCCTGAAACCCTCTTGCTTTAAGGAATTTCCTGGTGGCCTTAGGGAGGATATTAATGGAACTCCTTAGGCTTAACCTCGTTAAGAGACTGTTATGCAGCTCTTGTTGTTTCTACTTTCAAGTCAGGAATTTTAAGTAGATTAGAATGAAGAACAGTGCAGTGCAGCATAAAGTTAACATTATACTCTTAATAACATTCAACTGAATTATTAATTTCTACCCAAAGTTGCTTTTAAAACTATCAGGATTAAGAATAAGGATTGTTTTCTCCTCTTTGCTTCTTTATCCAAAGAGCAATTTATCATAATTAAGAATACCTTATAAAAACAAAAGGAGAACATAGCCATAAATACCTGTTATATTAACTACTGATTGTATTAATGTACTATACCCATCTAATTCTTTATTCCAACAGGGAAGGAAAAAAGTTAAGGGAAATTGTTACCCTTCAAATTGTTGAGCCTTTTGTTCTCTTGAGAACCCGTGGGTTAGAGAACAATGTTTGGGATGATTATCAAGAGTGATTAAAATTGGAAGGTTCTGGTTTGTTCTTTCTCTCTCTCTTCTGGGGAAAGAGCCTTTGGAAAGAGCACACAGGCAGCATGGCCTGGACTCAGAAGCAGAGAGGCTGGCAGATGGCGGTGCAGGTTGGAGAAGCTGCTGGCAGATGGCATGGACTATTTGAGCAACAAAGACACATTTGGCCACCAATGCTAAGAGTTGGAAAGAAAGAAGAAGACAACTTCTCCATGTTGCCAGCTTGTACACAGAGAGCGTTTTGGCACAGGGGGACTGATAAAAGATATTCGATCGTGAACTGCTGGGAGAGCAAAGAATCATTGTTACTAAGTTTTCGTCAAGTGCGCCCCCTCTGGTGTGATGTAAGCTTCGTTCCATATGGAAGAGCCCTTCAGAGATCATGTGCACCAGCTGTGGGGACTGAAGGCTCGCACACACTCGTTCTCTTTTTATTACTGACCAGGTACCTCTTCAAAACTTTATTTACAAAAAGTGTGATCCACTTTCCCTTTTTATAAGGCTTTAAAACATCTTTATTGATGACTCCGTTTCCCTGCACTTATATGGTATAATAAAGTCGTAGTTTTACATAGTAGGGACTGGGACTGTGGTTCTCATTTGTACACCTAAAGCGCCCTTCAGCCACACTGCGCATGCTGAAATAGTGCGGGACGAAGTCAGGTTTGGCTAGTGTGACTTATAGACTTAGAGTTTCATTAGCACAGGGTGTATGCAGTTGTGTCACTGGATTACTTTGGGGGTTACAGTCATTACCACATGTATCACATTTGTTTTCTGGAGGCTCTAAAGCCACCTGTAACAAATAGGCATTTAGTACCTAATGACTTCATTGGTACCGCTACAGTTTTTCATTTGTAGCCTTTTCACCTATTGCTACCTAATATCTCTTCCTCGTATTCCTCTTGCTAGATATTGTGTTTCTAAAATTAATTAGTTTAGATCACATTTACCTAATAAGTTATATCCACAAGCAGCACTTTCAACTGAAATATGCAACTTGATTGTTATAGAATCATTATTCTCATGTACCAAAAACAATATTAAGAAAAATATTTAGGAGTATTTGAAATCAGATTAAAATGGAAAACATTGCTAGAAATAGAAAAAAGACAACATTTTATATATTCCTTACAATTATTCAACTTTGCTTACTGAAGTTTCAACTTTTAGTATCTCAGTTATTCAGAAAACTGCCTCTGGACATAATTTAAAGTGCTACTGAACTGAGATGAAAAGAGATAAGTAAGATATATTCAGAATGATTGTCACCTGAGATGCTTCTGAGCCACCAAAACTAACATCATAATGAGCATTTAACTCTGATCAGCCCCCTCCTAGAGCTGTCGGACTCCTACCTTACACAGCACTCTCGGTCTTTATGATCTGATTTCTCAGTCTATGGAAGACTAGAAGCATCTGACTGGAATTAAAGGACTGTAAGAAGAAAGCATTAGATACGAAGCCCCAGCTGTACTTAACATAATGGAGAACCCATAAAAACTACCCAATTACTGAGGAGTAAAATGATGGCTTAAAGAATTCAAGGAGAAAAAAGTTATTTCAGTAGACTGTAATTAAGAAATTTGAAATATATTTCTTCAAAATATAGTCAATTGTTTTGGGCATCTAAAGGGCAAACATTAATTTTCTAGAAAATTCGCTGTTTTAGAAACTGCATTCCATACTTAGATAATGTGATTAAAATCATAGGTGACTTTTTGATCTATAGTTTCCATAAGTTGGAGATTATATTCAGAATCTTTGCTTAGAGGAGTATGCCTTCATAGTCTACATACAGTGTCTGCTCCCGGAGGTATTGTTTCTCCCTCGTCACTAGCATTTCGATCATGGGGTGCTGGCAGGAGCTGCCGGGTGACACGAGCCAGCAGCCCTCCTTCTGCCTTAGTCTCAGGCTGCATGACCTTATCTGCTGGGCCTCTCTTTTCTCACCTGTAAAGTAAAGAAGTTGGCTTTTAAGGTCCTTTCTTCTTTTATTAATCACTGAGGCTTTTCCTGCTCCTCCAGGGTACAGCTTATAAACAAGAGGAAGACTCGGTATTGATTATTTTGAAGCCATGAAAAAGCAAAGTAAGATCCAGAAAGCATACATTAATAGACACTTATATTAATAGAAGTTTGATTTTCAAGAATTTTAGACCTTATTACAAATTCACAATGAGATTTCTTTGAATGTGTTTTTTTTTTACTTCCGTGAAATGAGAGAGCTGATTCAGCGGGATGAAATCTGTAAGAGTTTTACTGAATGACTTTTAGTTAAATTCATGATTCCTTTCCTTTTCCTTCTAGAAAAGGAACTTTCCATTAGGACACTCACCTCGTCTCATACTAGACCCCACCTCTGCCTCACCCTGTTTTCCCTCTACCACCTGCTTCCTCTGTCACCATATGACAAATTTTTTTTGTTATTGTTTTTCTTATTGTTGTTCAAGTACAGTTGTCTCCATTCCCGGCCCCCACCATCCCCCCCACCCTAGTCATCCCCACTCCCACCGTTGAGCCTACCCCCTTTGGCTTTGTCCTTGAGTCCTGGATGGCCTATGCATTCCTGGATGGCCCTTCCCTCCTTTCCCCCCATTCTCCCCTTCCACCTCCCCTCTGGTTACTGCCAGTTTGTTCTTAATTTCAGTGTCTCTGGTTATATTCATATGATCTCACCTACAAGTGGAACCTAATCAACAAATAAAGCAAGCAAGCAAAATAGAACCATGACAACTTCTAAGTCTTTGCAGTCTGGTGTGAGAGACAGGGGGCAGCTGTATGCATCACCGCCTCTCCAACTTCTAGCCAGATACTTGTTGAATGAATTAACATCAACATTTTTAGCCACAACTCGACTCCCAGTGCTCTATTTGCCACTGGAGTCCCCATTCTCCCATCATGTCGGACCCCTGGTAAAGACTTTTATCCCTCCAGGCCCAGGGCGCCAGACCACCACAGCCCTGCATCTATAGCAAAACAGGCATCAGAGTGTGGGAGAGTCTCTCATTTCCCTCGTTCTCATTGTCAGTAAGGCATTAGGAATGGGAATTTCCAATGTTTTCCCATAGAAGCAATGTTGAAAACTGTTGTTTAGCTTGGGTATTTTAACACAGATACAAAGTGAGTTAGACAGATTTTTGTTTCCTAGCCAAGGAATATATATATATTACAACATGATATTGTTTCTCTGGTAGTATATATTCTGGGTTCCAAGTAACTGATTTGCAAATGAACTTTCATAAGGTAACCCATTTGTACGTTGGGATGGCTGTTCAGCTATAGATATTGAAAGGTGCATTGGCATAAGCACACGAGATCCGTAGAGCCTCAAGGAAAGCTGTTTAGATTGTGACAAAAGAAAAGAGAATTCCCAAATCAGTCATTGGCTTTTCCCACAAGTACAAATTTTCACATTAAGCAGAACCCTTCCAGAATGCATCTACTATGAGAGCAAAGTAACATTGAACTTCGTAAAAATTGAATTTGAATAAAGGCTTTATTATTACAAACTTTGCCAATCCCCACTGTTTACAGTTCAAATGAAATTTTAAGTGGATTATTTGCATTTAAGCTGTCATCTGTGATTTGATTTTCTGTGGGGTGCTGCTTTTATTTTGATAGTGCTTCACTGGGGAAATCTTTTGATAGCAAATAGGCTGTTTCCTGTTCTATTTTTATACCTCTACTCTTCTGTATCTTGAAGTCACCATCGTCTTTTCCCTGCACTACTTACTATAATACACTGCAAGTTACTCCTGTGGTCCCGTTCTTGCTCATCCTGAAGGCCCATGTCCCACTTTGGAATGTAAACACTCTCAGACAGGGGACATTTGCGTTATTTGCTTATTACCCTAATACCGATGCTTGGGACAGTGTGGACACTCAACTGCATTAATGAGGGAATCAAATGGGTGCTTTGGATATTGATTATAGGTCAAGAAATCTGTCTTAGCCCTGGCTGTCCTGTGTTCCACCCACTAGATGCCGGTAATGTTCTCCCAGTGTGACTGTTGAAACATGTTAGCAGACATTGCCACTGCCTGGGAACGGCTGGTTCAACTGGGAGAAGAATGAATCTCAGTATTCGTATGTTGGAATGATAAAAGCCAAAAAGATTCATGGAATTCAATGCCACCACTGCTTAATCTTTGAATCTTGGTCATCGTAAGAATTAAATGGCTGCAGATATATGGACTAGCATGAAGTCCTTGCTTCCCAGACAGCTCCTGCAGGTCTCCCCACTCGTTCGCATCACGTGTCTCTGGGGAGGGATTGTACCAGATCATTATGATGTCCTGCATAGCTTAGCGGTTCTTCCAGGTGCCCAGTGTTTAGCTCCATTATTTTGTTTTGCTCCTGATGGACCATTACTTGTAGCCATGGGCAGAGGAGAAGCACACTGGTGTGCTAAAAGTCAAATAGATTCCGGGAGTTCAAAGTTTATTTCCACCCCTTATTGACTGTGAGATGGATTGCGGTATGTTCTGATTGCTTGTTTTCTGTGAGCTTTGCTTGTCAGTTATTGTGAGGATCAAGTGAAACTATTGGGTTGGCCAAAAAGTCCACTTATTTTGTCCATAAAATAAAAGGCACAGTTTTCATTTTTACCAATAACTTGATTGATTTGGATATTTTGAGTATGTTGTCTATCTCCCACTTGGTGGAATGTTGATTGTTCTCAACTAACGTCTTGATTTGATCACTCAACTTTGGCTGGCCTACCCAACTGCAGAGCATCGTCCAGCGAGAAACCTGCAGCATGAAACTTCACAAACCACTTTTGATACATTCGATCAGTCACAGCACCTTCTCCATACACTGCATAATCTTGTTTTGCATTTCAGTTGCATTTTACCTTTCTTGAAATAATAAACCATTGTATGCTGAAAATGTCGCATACCCATCATCAATATTAAAATGGCTACACAAAAATTCACAAATTTTGATTAAGTTTTTTTAGATGCATGCAATGACAATGGTCACAATACAATGTAACAAAAGTGTGTTGACTGAAGTTAAAAACAACTAAGCATTACTGGGGCCATCTTATAGAAAAACCAAACTAACTTTTCAGCCAACCCAATATGTAAGTGAAATATTAACTTAGAGCTGGGCACATAGGTGGTGCTTAAAACAGGAGAGCTCTCTTTCCCCTCCTTTCTGAAATGTCTCAAGCCATTTCTGGGTGTGTTTGTACATATGCATATGTTCATACCTCCATCCATTCAAAAATAGGTATGGTTAATCATTCAATTATTAACATAGTCATTGAAGAACATTTATCGAACACCTGTTTCCCAAGGGTTGGCACTGTTGCAGATGCGGGAAGTGGAACAATGAGAAAGAGTACAGTCAACAGCAATCGTGAACAGTGCTGAAACTCTCAGATACCTTCTTTACCGAGGTGTGCATAGAGTAAAAAAATAATTGAAAATTATTCTGTGAACCGTCATTTCAGGAGTATGATCATGTGAACTATGGTATCATAAAAATACAACACCATTGTATGTGGACATGTTTCTTTCTCAGAAACAGTGAATGCAAAGTATTGAAAACCTGAACCTTGACCTAATTAATTTTAAGCTATTGACGCTGACAAATCAGAGTGATTTAAGCATTAAAAAAAAAAAGAAAAAAGAAGCTTTTCAGTTTGACCCTCTTTTCTGACTTATTGTAGTTCTGAATACCCTTAAAACTCAGGTTAGTGTTTGAGGTCTGCTTGGGAGATGAAGAACATTTCTGTGTTATCTGGAAATTCCTTGCATCTTCCTGTCTGGGAATATTTAGATTGTACTGAATTTCCTCTTTGGCAGATGGGTGAAAATAACTTTCTGTAAAACATGGTTGCATCATCCCCGAGCTCCATTACAACATGCTTAATGGGCTGTAGTAGTAGTTTTATTGTCTTATAACTTTGGCTTCCTTAACGTGTCTAAGGTCTTTAAAATGCACCTTTGAGCATTGCTCCATGTGCTTTGTGTCCCCTGAATAAATATTATACCCCTATTGACTTTTTAATTTTGAAATTTGATAACAGTAATGAAAGAGAAATCCCTGACCATTTTATGTTTTGCCGCTTCGTTTCACATCGCTCCTTTTAGTTTCCAGGGACGTATTTAGCAGACATTTGTCTGTTTTGAATGGGTTTTCCTTGGTTATGTAAGGGGGAAATAAAGGAAAGGGAAAAAAAGAAAGAAAATAAAATTCCACTATTGCTCTGCTGGCCTTTAACTGGTGTTATTCGGCAAACTGGAAGCTTGAGATTTGAAACAGACTAACCTAGACACTCTACAATCAAAAGCACATGAGGGAAAGGGGCATTTTGGACAGAGCAGGCATTCTTGTGCACTGGGTCTCAGCGACACAGAGTCTGGCCTCAAGGGGTAAGTCCTCCCCCACCCCCGAGAGAAACATCTCAGGTGCCATCTAGTTAAAGCATGAACGTGTGGAAAACATCTGTACGCGACACTCATGTCTGGCAAGGCGGAGGGCTGATGTGAGTGGCTTCATGTGGGACTCCACCCAGGTGAGTTACTGTGGTCCATGGCCGGGCTTTCCCAAGGCCGTGGCACAGTTGGGCTTCACAAATATAAAGGAACTGTGCTTAACCTCCAGTGACTATGACTTATGTTGCTGAGAAAAGTTGATACAGAAATACTGTTGTTCGTTGAGAATTTACAGTGAGCCAAAGATAGCGCTCAGTGCTTTAAGAGCTTTATTTCATTTAACCTTCACAATAATGCCACTCGGGTAATACTTAGTGCCATTATCTTTGTTTTATCAATGGAAAGACTGAGGTTTATAGTGATTAAGTAACTTACCCAAAGACTCAATGCCGGTAAATGGAAACAGAATGTAATACATACGGCTTCAAGTTATTTGTGGCATGCTGCAGTCATAGAATTTTAAATCTAGAGAAACCTCAGAAATCATTCCATCTTTTCTCCACCCCCCCACCAATGTTTTAGATGAGAAGGATCCTGAAGTTCTGAGAATTTCTGAGTTTTCCTCCAAAATATCCTGATCAAGCTGTTACTTCAACAAATACTTAGGAAGGCTCTACTTTTATTGAATTTTATATTAATATTACTTTATTACCAGTACGTTGGGTTTAGACAGGTTGTGGGTGGATTGTACTGAACTGGTCATTTAGAGTTTCTTAGTCTGCAGAGTGGGGCGGGGCTGCATGGGGCAGATGCTGAGCCGGGGCTGGTCGAGTCGGGATGGTCTGCCCAGGCCCGGGTACATCGTGCAGGTCCCTTGCGGCATCGGTCAGGTGGTCAGAGGACGTGACTGCTGGTTGCCTGTCAGTGTTTAAAAGTCAACAATAGAGAATCAGACCGCATCTACCCATTTATCTATGAAATATGAAAGTCACCACTGACCACTGTAATACATACCTTTCAGGCTGTCAATGTATATTTTTTCCCCTTGAAGACTTTTGTTGCTACCAAATATCTGCTTTTTGCATTGATCAAATGTTATTTGTGAAAGCAAGAAGCATTATACATGACGTGATTTGTATGGGACTGTATACCACCATTGAAGATGAATCTTTTTAGTCTTTTCTGTTCATTCCATTGTTTTTCAAACTTGTGGGTAGAAACCCACTTGGGGAACATGGTGAAAGATTTTCATTTTAAATTCTGGGTTGGGTCCCAAGAGTTTTCCTTTGTCCCCCTCTCCCATCTTAAGAGATTTTGATGTGAGTGGTTTGTAACCAAACTTTGACAAATGCTGAATTATAGGAAGGATGTGCTTTTGATCTCTCTGAAAAGAAATATTTAGTTTATAGACCACAGGTAATTTTCTTTTCTGCCAAACGTAAAATTAGAACCTTAGGACTGAATTTATTTATTTCTACAGAGACTACAGCAATACTTGGAAACCTAAGGAAACAAAATATTCTGATTACTTCTTTTTTGCAGTAGGAGGTTTTCTTTTTAATGTAGACAGTTTCGTTGGCCGTGCTTTTTTTTACTCAGTCTTGTAGCTTTGGATTGAGACATGGAGGCAGTTAGCATTTGTCTTTGCCAGAATCAAGACTACTGAGAATGGCGAGAGGCAACAAAGCCCTGTGGGTACCCAGTCTTCTCTCTCCCTTGAACTTTGTGGTCCTCCCTGTCCTTGCTCCTCAGGTGTTTGGGAATTCTGTTTTAAAGGTACACGTGTGTTATTTTAAGTGTTCAGTTCATAGTTAAATTTCAAAATGTCCATTTCTATATAATTACATGTAACAATTATCTAATGGCTGTAGGTGCATACTGTCCAGTTGGTTGTTTCTGTTCCTTTAGCCCTCGGTCAGCATGGTGTTCACTGTTAGGGCTACAGCTGGTATGGAGTGGGGTGCAAAATCCACAGCTTCACCCTGTCCAGCAGTTCCCACACCCACCGAGGCCCACGGGTAAACATGGCTCTTGTTTACCATGGGTAGCCGACTTCTCTCTTTTTCTCTGGCTCTCTTTTCCAAGGCCCTCAAACTGAGCACTTTAAGGAGGGATGGGGGAAGTACGCAGAGAAAGTCCCCCTTAGATTGAGAAGCAAATAAACTTAAGTATTCTGTCAGGCTCCAAGCCAAAGAAAGTGCTAAGCATGACAATTAATTGGATAACTACCAAAACACCTCTTACTGTAACTGTAATTCAGAATACCCTTAGCTAAAGTTTAAAAAGTGGTATTAATTAATTTGACTGTTTCTAAGGGCACTCACCAAATGTCTGCACTGTTTGCATGCTAGGTTTTGGCATTGCAGGCAAGGGGAGGGATGGGGAAGTAGTGCAGTTCTGGCTCGTGCTGGGGATTTCATCCTCACAGCAAGCAAGGAGGTGTAGATAGTCATGTCTCCACATCAGAGGTGAGGAAAATGAAGGTCACGCAAGCGGTGTGCTCATATCTAAAACCTATGGCTTTCTCATTACTGAACAGCACTTCTGAGTGAGTCAGGGTGACAATAGCACTAATAATAGAGCTGTGATTTCTGTGTTGAAGGGTTTGTATTCCAGGGAGAGAAGTCACACACACAAAGCATGGGGCCTGTACATTTTTATTAAGGGGCAAGTGGAGCCATATAGATTAATGCTGTGGGGAGTTTGAGGAGTGAGACAATACGCTGGGCCAGGCCATCATGAAACATGTCATTGTAGAAGTCGGAATTGAAATGAGTCTGAAGGAAAGAGGGTCTTGATTAGTTCACAGAAATAGAAAGGCCACTCCCAGTATGGAATGTACTTCAGCCATGGCAGAGACAGAGAGCTGGTTATCGCAGCTAAAGGACAGGGCACATGGTTGGGAGAGCCTAGAAGACTCTAGAAGGACCGTGGGTGCCTTGACAGTTTGAGTTGAGCTGGGTTGCAGCATTCTGTGGTTGCAATGGGAGCATCTTTATGTCATTAAATGAATGTTGGACATCAGGCATATCAGGATTCACCACGAGGGCATGTGCGTGGATTGGAACTGAGAGTGAGGATGCTGGAGGTTTGGAGAGGCCACTTCAGAGACATGTCTAGTAACCTAGCCTTGAAGTGATGAAAGGAGGACCTTAGAGAATAGAAAATAGACAAAAAGATAGATTTGGAAGATGAGTGACAGAGTTAGTGGCTGACCAAAACCAGAAAGACTGCTCAAGTAAAAAAGGGATGCTACCACACTGAAGTGAAATTAAATATGTGCAAAAAAAAATAGTTTTTGTTACCAAAGTGCATATCTTGTTTATCTGCCAAGTGTAAGAAGCACACCCATGGAATCGCAGCTTAGAGAAGAGTGGCAAAGATTTGGCTGTAAATCATAATTATGCCCATCTTGTCGTGTATGTCAAGGTCCACATGCTCCTGTTAGCAGCTCCAGTAGGAGCTAGCCTGTAAGTCCTGAGCCACTTGGTATGACATTAGAGGCCAGAGCTTCCCTAGCTGATTAGGGTCATCCGTTCACTCTGCTAAATGGAATCCCATGTGTACATTCATGTTGAGGAGTTTGCAGGGGCACACAAACAATGCAATATACCCTTGTACACAAAGCTCTATAAAATTAATTTGGAGAATTTTGCAGTTCAGGGGAATAAAAACACACGGAAATGAGTATTTAAAGTGAAGAAAGAAATATACAGAACATTTCCTTTCTGTGTTTCAAATATTTTATTTGAAATCTAACTAGTCAAGTTGGAATAAATACCAGTTGGTTCTGATTTCAGGGATTTTATGTTTGCTTTGAGCTCCTCAGTAATAAAGGGTATTTAGAGAAATGTGAAGTTGCCTGTCCATTATTATAACATTTGACAATTTTGAAAACATTTTTAAAAAAACATTATATTGCTGTTTAATTGTATAATATCAAATGCAAACTCCAATTTCATATGTTGTGATGTAGCATGATTTAATTTGAATTTACTTTGATAAATTCTCTATTTCAAGTACTTGTTCTCCCTAGTATTTCTTTACTTTTAGGCCCAAAGTTATTTTCCCAGATGGATTTCCATTGCTTGTTTAATGTTTTACTGCTTATTTTTTGTGTTTTCATATTAAAAAAGATATTTGTAGATTGTTCATGAAATCCCATTTGGAGGCTTTGTGTAAATTTCCTTTTGATTTATTGTGGACTATAAACAACTCACAACAGATTCTATTGTTTGGATTTTAAAAAGAAACACTAATCAGGTCCGATTTCTGCATCATATCCTGTTTTATCCTTTAATTTTAACTTGAGAAGTAGGTTCCTCTTTGTTTTCCTGATCTCAAGGCAGAATTTAGAACACGGAGAACAATGTGAGACAGAAGGATATTTTCAGTGGGGAAAAAAAAAGTTTAATTCTAATCTTCTCACATAGCTGTTCTATTTTTTTTAAATGAAGTGCTAAAAAAGTAAATAATGATGATATGAATGATGTCTTTATTGAGAAAATCAACTTCCAATTAACTAATGAATATTCTTTTTAATCAGTGTTAATTGACACGTTTCCTGCACTCACAAACCCAGGGCTTGCGCAGTGGCTGGTGTGAATTGTTCCCGATCTGCCTTTTCTGTGTCGGGCGTCCTGTGCCTGGTTTCCCGAATTCCCCAGGCCGGAGCTAGGGGGAGCTGTGAGATCTTCTGTGAACGTGCAGTGGCAGTGGCTCTGCTGGGCCGTGAGTGGCAGGGAGAGCCTGGACGCCCGGGCTGAAAGCCTTGCCCTTTCATCTTAAAGAGAATGTGGAGAAGTCCACGCTGGAAACCTCATTTAAAATGAACAGATAATCTCGAGGTTCTCTAATTATCATTTTGTACGCAGTGGTAAAACAAACATAAAAATTCCCCAAAACAAAGCTGAAAGAAAAAACATGCATACAAGCACAGATACAACTGCCCTTAATACTCGTAGCAGATTAAATGTTTCGTCATTGAAAATACTTATATGTGTTTTCTTTTCTAAAAGAGTATAATTTTCTGAAAAATCTGCGAAGTACAGAAAGTGATGGGAAAAGGGGCATATGGCAATATTTTCAGGACTCATCATTAAATTTTATACACACACGTTGGGATAGATACGTGGCATTATATACATAATACATGTTTTAATATATGCACACAGTTATATACACACACACGTGTGTGTGTGTATATGCACATATGTATATATAATTATTTAAAAGTGGAATATATTTCACAAAAGAGGACTAAAAGTTTTGCCTGCAGGCTTTGGTGAGAATTCAGACGTGACTTTGAGAGCTGCCTGTACACATGGTGTTTAGAAAGTCTCAGCAGCGAAACTGGTCCATGCCTACAGAACCCTCCAGAGAAGAATGCTATTTATTTTGTGTGTGGTGGTTTTGTTTTTCCCTCATCTCTCTATTGGGCCAGCCGTGCAGTTGTCTGAATTCATTATTCAGTGTGTTTAGGGCCTGAAAAATATGCCCAGACTTCTGTCTTACTGCTGAATATCTGTTAGGACAGAAGTTGTTAAAGGTCATCTGCTTACTTTGAGAAACTAATTGTAATAAATTCTTCTGTGTGCTTCTGTAATTGGATTAGCTTTAGCTCTGTTCTATTCAGATATTTGAATGATGGTGTGGATGATTTTCATTTACCTAATCTGGCAAATACTACTGAAATCAAGTACTTATTTGAACTCTACACTTCCTTTGTCTCATTTAAGTTGCTTGTAGACTTTAACCTAATTCCTTTATTGGGAACTGCATCTCTTTAAACTTCATTCTCCCTCTGTATTCTGTCCTGATTTGCTTTTCAAATTCAGAGGAGTAAACAGTATTTTAAACAGTTTCCAGAGGCTGTAAGGAGCAGACAGATGGTTCTTGGTTTGACTTTAATAAGTACTTCACTCTAAGAGTATATTATCTATCTAGCTGTTAGATAAATTATAAACACGAATAGGTATGTTGTAACAATGATAAACTACTATAAAATAATACATAATAAAAATTAATTAATAGATCAGTAGAGGTCTTACATCTATCTATCCGAAGGACAAAAACAGTTACAATATGCACCAGAAATGGTGCGCTAAAGCTTGTAGCTGTTACAGGCAGAATCTTGTTCAAGACCTACCTGTGTGTTCTTTGCAAACAGTTAGACTGAGCTTCATTATCAGCCCCTTCCCCTAAAGAAGGCTGGAAGGCCATTGAATCCTTTGTAGCAGTGATACCTGCTACCTGTGGCATAGTGCCGTTTTATCAAGTAAGGAAACTGTCACTCAAAGGGTTCATTCCCATGGTCTGAATTATTCTGGCTAGTCAGGTGAGAGGTTGAGACTCAGTGGTTTGATTCTCAAATCAGGGCCTTCCCTGGCCATTCAGTACTCACCTGTGCGGCCAGCACCCGCCACTCAGCCACTGCACTTTCTCAACTGTACGTGTTGTGCCAGACACTCTCCGAGTTGCTGAGCATCACATGGAAAATCACACCAGTGATGTCTGCTTGTAAAAGGGGACAGATAGTAAACAAGTTGGAAAAATAAAACAATATAAAGGTATAAGGTGGTAATAAAGAAAGAACAGGGTGTCGTGTGAGAAGGCGACCAGAAGCCGCATTGGGTAGGTTGATCAGGGCGTGTCTCTGCTGAAGTCACACCTGAGTCCACATTGTGATTCTAGAAGCAAATTCAGGACAAAGACAAGACAGGAGGCAGCTGGCAGTGAGAGAAGAGGCAGGCTACTAGCAAACAGGTGACAAGGAGAAAAATACAACTCTAATGCCAGGGGTGTAGGAGCTCTCACTGTGGATTCAGTCCAGAGCCCCTCCTAACGCAAGCCTCTGACGACAGCCCTGAGTTGTAGGCGGGAACCCTGATGGGTGCGCGTGACGATTCAAGTGGCTCATACAGAAAAAGATGAGATACGTACATTCGTTTTACAGAAACTAAGCACTTGTGAAGAATTTTACAAAAAAAGGAATAAATTTAGATTAAATAAGTTTGAATGCTTACAAATAACAGAGCACCATTAGGAGAAAGTCCACCTTAAGAGAACACTAGAATACCCGGCGATGACAGAGGAGAAAGACCTAAAGGT
The DNA here is from genome assembly GCA_004027735.1 of Carollia perspicillata. Classification (NCBI taxonomy): domain Eukaryota; kingdom Metazoa; phylum Chordata; class Mammalia; order Chiroptera; family Phyllostomidae; genus Carollia; species Carollia perspicillata. The sequence continues at coordinate 17,276 of PVKM010020736.1, forward strand.
GACATTTGTGTCTCCCAGGTTTTAAAGGCATATAGGATAGATGGATGCAGGAAGTGAGGTAGGATTTTTTGTTGTTACTGTTATTAAAGTCTAATTAACATACCACAAAAGGCAAAGATTTTAAATACAACTTTCAGAGAGTTTTACCGAATGGAATCACTTGCACAGCTGCCACTCAGAGAAGGGAGGACTTTTTTTGTCACTCCAGTATTTTGTTCTGTGCCTCTTTCCAGTCAATTCTACCTGCCCCCCGAGGCAGCCACTGCCCTGATTTTTATCACCCTAGGTTAGTTCCAGAACTTCTTATCCATAAAAGCACAGTTTATAATTTGGGGGGCTTGGCCCCTGTCATTCCCCACAACGATTGTGAAGTCCAGCCGCAGAGTTGCGCGCAGCAGCGGTTTACTCTGTGTTGCAGAGTACTGTTCCGTGTGTGGCTGTACTGCGGTTTGTGCTCCTCCAGAGCGGTCGCAGTTGTCACGAAGTGCTGTCTTGTGGTGTTTTTAGTTTGCATTTCCCTTATGACTAATGCTGTTTGTTCTTTTTATGATTTTAAAAGTTTATTTACTCTAGGTTTTTAGCAGTCTTACTGTCACAACCGGTAAAGTTCACCCATTTAAGGTGTGCAATTTAGTGGTTTTTAGTGTTTTTACAGAGTTGCGCAGCTATTGCCAAAACTTAGTATTAGAACATTTTCATCGCCTCAAAAGAAAACCTGGTACCCATGGGCAATCATTTCCCATGCCCAACCTATATGTTTTAAAATGTGTTTATGTAGAATATATATCATATATAGTTCCATATGGATAGATATAAATAATCAAGGGCTTACTGAAGAGCTCCATCGGCTTCATGTCTGCTCACAGTGAGCGTGACGATGGTGTAGCTCCTAATCATTGTATCTCTTCAAATTCCTTGGTAGGTCATGGGAAAAGCTTTGGACGGAGTGCTCTCAAACTTAAGTGTGCGCTCAGATCGCTCAAAGATCTTGCCAGAATGCGGAGTCTGATGAGGTAGGTCTGGCGTGGGGCCGAGAGTCTGCATGTCTGACAGGTTCTCACATGCCCACGCCACAGGTCCATGGGGCCACTCTGCGCTGCGGCCTAAGAAGTTTTGGCTGGCCTGCCTCGAAGAGGGATGGTATGCGAGAGACTGTACACTGCACTTAACATCCTGTAGCTGATGTTCTATATGCAGGTGACACTTTTATCGACAGAACAGTTCTTAATCCATTTTGAATTTTTAAAAAGTTCATCACATCTCTTTGTAAGTGTGTGAAAAGGAATGGACTTTAAGAATTTTAAAGGCAGGATTCAGGAAAAGGCTCCCAAAATCTTACAGTGTGTCATTAAGTTCACTGACAGCTTACAAAGGACCCTGCTAAAGAATGAATGAGAAACAACCGCACGGGGAGGACCCTTTAGGGCCCCTGAGGGGACTAGCTAACTCAGAGTAGGATTTCTTCAAAGCTCTTGCAGGCCCTTTCTTCCGTTTCTGGACCTACTTCTTTACTGCACTTGCCCAGAGCTTTTGAAGCTGTGGAGTGAAGTAGGAATTGTACACAGTCGGAGCCAGTTGTGTGAGGATGGCCTGGGCCTCCGGAAACAGAGCAATATCCATCTCTGCCTCAGCCAGGCTGTGATAGATAGTGAACAAAAGGACAACATGATGCCCAATAGTTGCATCCAACATTACATTGGGCTTAAATATTTTGTCTCATAAAGTGCAATAATCCAGGGGCTCATTTAGAAAGCCCTCTTGCAAATATAATGGCTTTAACTGAATCAGTCCTTGGTAGAAGCTTTGCATTGGTATCTCTAGCATCCATTCACGTAGTTCCCTAAAGCTGGCTGTAATGCACCCTTTTGTAGAGCAAACCAAAATTTTCAGTCATTCTTCATCAGACAGTTGGAGAGATGCTTATATGGGCTTTAAGTAGAATGATGGTTGGATTGAGTTAAAGGATTTTAATTTTCTACAAAAAACATAGAAGTGGCAAATACCTCATGCTGCTCTTAGCCTTACAGATGTGTAAACTTAACAAATAAAATGCAAGGAAGACTACAGATCTTGATTTTTTTTTGTTTTTAGTTCTTTCAACAAGCTGCAGCGACGCCTCTACTGTGACAGTCATTGCATCACATTCATACGGTCCCGGTGTCCCGGCCTGATGATCTCCACTCACAATCTTGCTTCCTCGGAGTGGTTTCCATCATGCCCAATTCTTAATAAATTTTAAATTGTGCTAAGGTGTTACATTTTACCAGTAGGGGCCACTGCCATACGTTGTCCGAAGTCTTGACTGAAAGCCCTTCATTTGAACATAAAGGTGATGATGTAAGTGAATGCCTTCCTGTAGAGAAATTTTTGCATTGAGAGTGTTTAAAGCAAAGTCTATAATTCTGCCAGTCTACCAAAGAACATCGCCGAAGATGCTAGTATTTTATGAGGGCCCAATATTCAATGACTTTCTAAAAAAAACAACAACTAATTTGTTCAATAGCGAGGGGTAGCAAATTAAGATTTATTTAGTAATGACAATAATTGCAGTGCGTTTGCAGACAGAAAAATTCTGTTTCTACTCAAGTCTAGCCAAATACCATGTGTTCATTTGAAACATCAATGAGGTGCCCTACATTGTTATTTTGTTCATTCCAGAGAAAATAATTCCAGCTACAGCATTTTAACTATGACTCTGTGTTCTTAGAACTGAGGAACTTCCTCAGACTGAATGTATTAAATTAGTTTCAATTTCCTGCCAAAATTTATAGACAGGTTGTAAATGAAAAAGCTGCCTCTGCTCTTCATTATCACTATGTATTATAGTTTTCTTAAATAAAAATGTTATTTACTTGCACCTACTGTCAGATATTAAACTACAGAGGCATCCATCAACAGTTCTGTTGGCACTGTAAAGAAAAAAATCATGTAACAGCACACCTGGCTTTAGTGTTTTTTTTATAGAACAGAGTTAGAGTTGCAAGGTGACTTTGATATGTCAGAAAAGCTAATTATGTCCCATCAAAGGACTGAAGAAATTGCCTTTTTTAATGAAAAGTATTTTATAGGAGGTGACAATGATCTTAGGCAAAGCAGTAAAACTAGGTGTATAATTATATAAATTCTTTAAATTCTTATTAGACTTAGCTAATTGACATGTTACTGTCCAATAATGTCGGAAAAAAATGGTCAAACATAAAAATCAGAACAATGGTTTTGGGCTGCAGAAATACGGACTAATCTAAAACTGAGTCTATCTCTGTTTTTCTAAGTATAGCCTCAGTATTTTCCTGACTTTTTTTCTATACCCAGGAAGGTTTTACTTTATGTTGAAATAAGAGTATAGCAGATTTTCATAACAATAAACTGTTAGTCAAGAAAACTAAAAGACAACCTACAAAACGGGAGAAGGTATTTGCAAACCATATATCTGATAAGGGCCTGATAGAAAAATATATAAAGAACTCATACAACTCAGTAGAAAAAAACAAAAACAAGCAAGCCAATTAAAATTTGGCAAAAGGACCTGAAAAGACATTTTTAGAAACAGCCAACAGGTATATTCGAATGACCAACAGGTACAAGAAAAGATGGTCGACATTGCTAGTCATTGGGGAAATGAAAATCAAGTCACAATGAGATATCCTCTCACACATGTTAAAAATGGCTATAATCCAAAATACAAGAGATAAAAAGTATTGGCAAGGGCATAGAGGAAAGGGAACCTTTGCGCACTGTTGGAGGGAATATAAATTGGTGCAGCCATTGTGGAAAACAGTATGGAGGTTCCTCAAAACATTAAAAATTGAACTATCGTATGATCCAGCAATTTCACATTAAAGTACGTGTGCAAACAAAGTGAAATCAGTGTCTCGAAGAGGTGTCTGTACTCCGATGTTCTCTGCAGCGTTATTCATAGTAGCCAGTATGGAAGCAGCCAAAGTGTTTGCAGTGGGTGAATAAAGATGGCGTGGTGTGTATATATGTGAATGTTTGCAGGTGTATCATAGATACACTTATGTTTACATATGCATGTGTGGATGTGTGTATTACACACAATGAGCTATTATTCATCCATAAAAAAGATGAAAATCCTGCCATTTGTAACAACACGGGTGAGACCAGTGCACATTATGTTAAGTATTGGGCTGGCTAAAAACTTCATGGGTTTTTTCCATAAGATGGCACTAGTAGCGCTTAGTTGTCTTTAACTTTGTTCAAAACAATTTTGTTAGATTGTGTCGGGATAGCTGTCACAGTGTGCATTAAAAAAACCATCAAAAATGACGAATTTTTGTGTAGCTAGTTTAATATTGAAGATAGAAGAACATATCCAACATTTTCAGCATATTATGCTTTATTATCTCAAGAAGGGTACTTGAACAACAATAAGAAAAAGATTTAAAAAAATATTTCCCCCCCAACAAATGCAACTGAAACACACAAAAAGTTTGTGCAGCGGATGGAGAAGGTGCTGTGACTGATGGAGCGTGTCGAAAGTGGCCTGCGAGGTTCCGTGCTGGAGGTTTCTCGCCAGACAATGCTCCGTGGTCAGGCAGACCAGTTGAAGTAGATAGTGATCAAATTGAGACATTAATTGAGAACAATCAACATATACCACATGGGAGATAGCCGACATACTCAAAATATCCATATCAGTAGTTATTGGTGAAAATGCAAAATTGTGTCTTTTATTTTATGGGAAAAAATAAACTGACTTTCTGGCAAACCCAATAAAATGAGCCAGACGCAGAAAGACACACACTGCGTGATTGCCTGTGTGGAATCGGAAAGAGCTGGACTCACCGAAGCAGGGAACAGAACGGTGGCTACCAGAGGCCGGGGCGGGAGGGCTGAGCAAGATGGAGAGACGTCAGTCGAAGGGCATAAAATCTCAGTTACAAGATGAATAAGTTCTGGGGATCTACTGTACACCAGGGTGATTATAGTTAATTATACTGTATTGTATACTGGAAATTCGCTAAGAGAGTTGAATTTAAGAATTCCCACTACCACTACCCCCCAAAGGTAACTGTGTAAGGTGAGATGAGGGATGGGTTAATTAGCTTGGCCATGGTCATCATTTTACATTGTATAGGTATATTAAATTATTGCATTGTATACCTTAAATATATATGATTTGCATGTGTCAGTTACATCTCAATAAACCTGGAATAAAAAGAATAAGCTGTTAGGTACATATGTAATATATAGGCTCCTAAAAAACACAGTATTCTTAGCTAAGGGTGACAAATTGCATAGGTATCTTTATACTTTTATACTTTTCATATATATGTGTCTATATCTGTGGGTAACATACCATATACACATGAATTTAATTTTTAATTTTTGAAGAGCCATATCAAGGGTGAATATGAAGTGAGTCCTGCTGTTCTATTTATAAGGGTTAAGAGCAGAACATTTTATTGTTAGCTTTGACAGAATGTATGTGATTATTAGTGATGTCTTTTTTTAGAAAATTGTAAATTATAGGAATGCTGCGCAGGAAGAAAGAAATGAAGCATACAGCAGTTATTTAGGTTTACAAGATTGACAATGACTTTTTTTTCCTCTACAGAAGGTTCAGTGCTGAAAGCAGAAAGCTGTAATTGTTGGTTGCTGTGGATGCCCTTAGCTATTTGGGATGTGGAAAGATGTACACTATAAATGCTCCACTCCTGTAATTGTCATCACTTCAGAATGGTTCAATTATAGCTGTTTTGTAGGAAAGGCACATGAAGACATGATTTCTGGAAGCATTCTCTAATGTTGACCATTCAGTTTTTAAAAATCGCAAATGTGAAAGAAATGAACCCATTTTTGTTACCAGATGCTGCGTGGATTTT
>PVKM010020737.1:0-23158 GCA_004027735.1 Carollia perspicillata
GTTTAGTAAAATAAGAAATAACCCTGTTTAGGTTTGTTTCAATAACCAATGAGAACAATCTGCACTCAAAAGTCTTAGGAATTTCGACTAAAAGAATGCTGCTTGTCACACATTTAAAATGCACAAAAGGAAGTAGAAGGAAATTTAAGAGCTGAAGTTTGAAACAACGAAGGTTGTGTTTTATCACAACGAAGGCATAGAATATGAACTGGACTTTCTCAGTCATTGAAACACTAGACAAGAGAGGCCTGGTATCTTTAAATCTGTGAAAGTAGATTGTTTCAAGAAATGCTGTATTTCAAGGAAAATTTAATCAGAAATATTTAACTGAAAGAAACATTTTTACTTTTATTAATGTATTTAGATATGTTAAAATTCAAATTTGAATTATATTAATTCTGGCTTTGATATTTGCTCTTAATTAAAATATTTTGTATTCTTTAATCCTTGCTATCCTTTAGTTGTTATTTCTTTTTGCTGTGTATGAAATTCTAAATTAGTAGAATTAGTAAGAATGTAAACTGTCTTTTATAATGGTATTATTTTCATATTATTAAAATCTTATTAAAATGTAGCGATGTTAAAACATTGTGTCTCTAAAATGTTATGCTGGTATTAATTTTGAAGGGTTTAATTTTTGCAATGGATGTTAATTGCACTAAAGATTAAAGTGTTAGTCTTTGATGTTTCTGGAATGTATTCATCCCTTGAGATATGCCATTGCACACCTTTCCTTCCCAGAAATTCTGCATTTTGGGACACGAGAGTTTAATTTACATAACTGACTACTTTTTCTTTTTTTCTCTTAAATATAAAACATGTTTTGTTACTCTAACTATATTTCTATGGTTTCATAGAAATATTAAACATGTTTATTTAGAGGACACATTTAATTAAAAATATTTTTGTAATGCACTTGTGATGTGCTTAACAATGACTTAAGGATAACTTAGAAGATAACTCTGAAGTAAAACTTGAAGGAAAGGTAGAATTTAGATTAGAGAAGAAGCTATTCCAAAACAGAAGATTCAGCAAGAGTTTTATGAAGATAGTTTTATTTCTGGGCAAGTAAGAAGTGAGTCACCATGTTGGATTAGTAATTTAGAGTCAAATTCCAGATGACGGCTATGGAAGGCAAGAGAGAAAAGATGTGGATTAATATGCCAAAAGTCAGGGGAAATTTGGACAGAGATGGGGCCACTAAACTAGGTGAACTCCTGAGTGAAGTTTCAACAGAGTGTTAAGAGTTGAAACTACATTATAGAAGCCTAAGAAGAAAAACAGTTATGATAAATGGTGGCAGCAGGGATAGCCCACTCATCTGAGGAAAAGGAAAATTAGGGTCAAGGAAAGTTGTAGGGTAAGTGTCTGTGTGTGTGTTCAGGATAGACAACATCCTAGAAAATGAGATCCAATGAAAATAAAATATCTGGCATCAATATATGAAATATATTATGCTCCTCTAATATAGTGAATAAGTAGAATTATATGATTAAAAGTGTTAGATAAATTTAATATTCAATGCCATGAACTCAGCCTCATGTTCCAGGGATCTATTTTTGGCAGATGATAAAACTCAGATTCTGCCCTGGCTGATGTAGCTCAGTGGATTGAGCACTGGCCTGCAAACCAAAGGGTCACTGGTTCGATTCCCAGTCAGGGCACATGCCTGAGTTGTGGGCTAGGCTTCCTGTGGGCGGGGGGTGGGGGGTCATGTGAAAAGCAACCACACATTGATGTTTCTCTCCCTCTCTTTCTCTCTCCCTTCCCCTCTGTCTAGAAATGAATAAACAAAGAAACTCAGATCCCTGTTTCCTGCAACAGATAACCACCAGGAAAAACAATGTGCCACATACATTAGTAACACTGAACAGTGGCGGCACAAGATGGTGCAATTACTGCCCTGTTAAGCAAACTGGTTTGTGTTACCATCTTCCCACTCAGATTCTGTGGGACTGCAGTGTGTGAAAACTCACTATTCCTTTTTCTCGAATGGAGAGTACCTGTTTTGCAGTGGACATTGTTATTTTCGGTAGGTTTAGTGTCTTTTCCTTTTAAGAAATGCTCCTTTCTGACATGGAGGTAGTTAATAAATAACTTTTATGTCCCCCAAATTATCCCCCCCGCCACACACCCACCACAAAACCTACCAGCAGGCATGCCAATCAGATTCCCCATGCACCTGGTCCCAGTGAAGGCTGATAGGTTCAGTACAGATGGACACGTGACCAAGTCAGGGCAATCAGAGTATCCCCACAACTGTCACTAGAGACAGCTATGCGTAAGTGGTATACTTTTATTTTTGTTGAGATTGTGGGTAAAAAGAACAAATAAACATGGAGCTTCCAATTATTTTTGCAATCATATCACAGAAAAGGCAAGATCTGAGAGATAGAGAACAGAACCCCGATGAGACTGGTTTAAGCTTCTGGGTCTGGCTGTAATTGTAATTCTCAGGTATGAGTCAGTACATTCCTTTTCTTTTCCTCAGTTCATTGTAATTTACTGCATGAAGGGTCTTGATTAGTGCAGGTGTGAGTAAGGAGAGTTATAGCTGCTCCTTCCTCTGAATAGCTAGAACACTTTAATCTTTATTTCTAATAAGAAAGGCACATCTTCCTCCCTAGCATGTGCTATAGTTATTATGTACTTCTTTTTATTTCTGGTACTAGAATGTAAACCTCATGAGAGCAGGGTTAGTTTCTTGCTTTTTTATTCTCTGCCATTCTATCATATGTTGGCTCAACGATCCCAAGCTCTTCCCCCTTGTCCACCCACACTGCAGAGACTAGCAAAGGCCAGATACCCTCTTCCCTGGTCTTCCTGCGGCTAGGAGTGATCCTGTGATTCAGTTCTCCCCATTCAGCTATAAGTGGAAATCTGCTGATAAAAACATACTCTTTTCTAATAAAAGAAAAGTGATATTGCCTCTTTTTTCTTTGTGCTTGGAACACAGATGTACAAACATGATGTCTTGAACTATAGCAGCCATATGGTGATAAGGAGGCATGAGCATGAGGGAAACAAAACACCAAGTTTCTGAAAATGGCCCCTGCACCACAAGTGAAACTATTTACATCCAAACTTTTTTTCCTTGAATTAAATTGACTAAACTTAGAATCATTTGTCTATGTTCACCTGAATTTTACCTTATCAAGTTAGTGATTATGTTCCAAACAGCATTTCTTAAATGATGCATGAACTTTAATCTAAATATTATTGTCTATGAGTCAGAAACTTTGAGGCTAGCAAAATTTTGTGTTGGAAAGCAATAAAATCAGAGGTTTTGGATTCATTTCTATTCTCTGCAGATTACTAATTATATAGTATGACCTTATAAAAGTCAATCATTATGAATTACTCTGTACTTTTATGATACATGGGGGTAAATTACATTCCCTAAGTACCTCACAGTTTTTTTAAGTATATTTTATTGATTATGCTATTACAGTTGTCCCAAATTTCCCCTCTTTGTCCCCTTCTGCCTGGTATATCCCCCTTTGTCCTGTAATACCCCCACTTAGCTCATGTCCATGGGCCTTGCCTGTAGGTCTTTGGCTTCTCCATTTCTTATACTATTCTTAACATCCCCCTGTCTATTTTGTACCTATCAATTATGATTCCTAATCCCTGTACTTCCCCCCCATTCTTGCCCTTCCCCTTCCCCACTGATAACCCTCCAAATGATATCCATATCTATGATTCTGTTCCTATTCTAATTTTTTGCTTAGTTTGCTTTTGTTTTTTAGGTTCAGTTGTTGATAGTTGTGAGTTTGTTATCTTTAGAATATTCATAGTGTTGGTCTTTTTCATAAATAAGTCTTTAACATTTAGTATAATAAGGGCTTAGTCATGATGAACTCCTTTAACTTGACCTTATCTGGGAAGCACTTTATCTGCCTTTCAATTCTAAGTGATAGTTTTGCTGGATAGAGTAATCTTGGTTGTAGACCCTTGCTTTTCATCACTTTGAATACTTCTTGTCAGGTTCTTCTTACCTGCAAATTTTTTATTTGGACCCTGACTGATGGGGTCTCCAGCGTTATGGATGAGACCAAACAAATTCACACAGACTACCAAGTCCTGTGGAGGAAAAAGGATGGCATGGCTTCTCTCTCAAGAGGAGAAAAAGCCTCAGCCCTTGCTTTGACAAGCTTTTATTGCTTTTCTGGGCACATTACATGATGGCCCTCATTTACTATGCACAGGTTCGCTTTAGGTGGTTACCTTTTACAGAAAGCAATGGAGAGTCTGCTGTTAATCACAACACAGAAGAAAGATATTTGCAAGTGCAAAGGGAATAGTGGTTGAACCGGTTACACTTGTCCTTGGAAGGTTTAGCATGGATTTTAGGAAGTTACTTTAAAGATATTCAGCAAATGTTTGCTACCTCAGTTCAGGGTGAAGGAGTTTTAGCAAAAGCAAGTCTCAAAGTGGCCTAGGAATAATGTAGGCCTGATTCCCCATGGGAGAACCTATCCGTGCTCACGGGTCCTGTTTGAGCCCATGCCACAAAGAACGGTCTCCTATAAATTTTCTTTTGAGAAATTAGCTGATAGTCTTATGGGAACTCCTTTGTAGGTAACTCTGCTCTTCTCTTGCTGCTTTTAAGATTCTATCTTTATCTTTAACGTTTGGCATTTTAATTACGATGTGCCTTGGTGTGGTTCTCTTTGTGTCCAGCTTGCTTGGGACTCTGTGCTTCCTGGATTTGTGTGCCCATTTCCTTTGCCAAATTAAGTAAGTGTTATTTCATTATTTTTTCAAGTAAGTTTTCCATTTCTTGCTCTTCCTCTTCTCCATCTGGCATCTCTATGATTTGGATGTTGGCATTCTTGGAGATGTTCCAGAGTCTTCCTATTCTCTCCTCATATTTTGAATTCTTATTTCTTCATTCTGTTTTGGTTGACTGTTTATTTCTTCCTTATGTTCCAAATCATTGATTTGAGTCCTGGCTTCTTCTCCTTCACTGTTGGCCCCTTGTGGATTTCTTAAAAAGATTTCATTCATTTTATTTTTGGATAGAGTGGAAAGGAGGGAGAAAGAGAGGGAGAGAAACATCAATGAATGGTTGCTTCTCATATGCTTCTTATCAGGGACCTGGCCCACAACCCAAGCATGTACCTTGATTAGGAATCAAACCAGCAACCCTTTGGTTTTCAAGCTGGTGGTCAAATCACTGAGCCACACCATCCAGGGCTCCCTGTGTATTTTTCTTTATTTCATTTATTGTAGCCTTCATTTCTTCCCTTATACTCTTGCTGTACTCAGTGAGTTCTCTGAGCATCCTTATCATCAATGTTTTGAATTCTGCATCTGATAGGTTGGCTATCTTCATTTCATTTAGTTCTTTTTCTTCAGTTTTGTTCAGCTCTTTCATGTGAACTGTATTTCTTTGTGTCCTCAATTTGGCAGCCTCCCTGTGTTTGTTTCTGTGTATTAGGTAGAGCTGCTTTTATTCCTTCTCTTAGCACACCTGTTAAGTTGTATGTGGTGGGGCCTTATGTATTCTCTGGGGCTGGGCAACCAGCTTCTCCAGTTTGTGGCTCTGTATGTGGAGGAGGGTTCAGAGAGAGGAGAATGCTGCTGCCTGGCTACTGGAGGCTTTCTTGCACTTGCCCTGTTTCCAATCACTTCACCTACTTCCCAAATAAGACTGGTGCCCTTCTAGTTGCTGCTCTGGTGGTGGTTCCCCCAGTGGGTGGGTTTGCTTATGTTTCGGAAATGACTGGGCCCTTTAAATGGACTCTCCTGAGATACCAGCAGTTTCTTCTGCCACCCCAACCCATACTGGTTTTTATAGCCAGAAGTAATGAGGATTTATCTTCCTACCACAGGAACCCTGGGCTGCACAGTCTGGCCTGGGGCTGAGATCTCTCTCTCCCCAGGAATCCCTCTATCCGCAGGAATCCCTCCCAATGTTTTTTCTGCCACATGTGAACGTGGGCCCACCTGTTCCACCAGCCATCACTGCCACCTCACCACCACCACTGCATGCTCTCTGTGCCCCAGCTCCATCTCCAGCCCTCCTACCCATCTGGATGAATATCGCTTCTTTATATCCTTGGTTATTGGACTCCATAGAGTTCAATTTTCTGGCTGTTCTAGGTGCTTTTTGTTTTGAGGTTAGCTGTGATCCTTCTTGTGGTTGTACAAAGAGGCAAAGCATGTCTCCTTTGCTTTCATATTGATTGGAAGTCCTCATAGTTTTGGTGTATGTATAAGGTTAGAAGACATGTGTAAATATATTGCGCTATATATTTAATACAGAAATGTTACTTAGATATTTCGTTGTCATTTAACTGACTTTTGATTTTCCCCATGTAGAACTGTAGGTATGGCTTGTTCCTGCAATGGAAATTAGCAGAGGTCTTCTGAGAGAATATTGTTAATTACTTATTTTCATAAATAAATAGTTATAAAGTAACATATTTATGTAAAAATGCATTTCATTATATGAAAATCATGCACTATTTTATTTGAAAATCATTTCCTATTATGATGACCTATTTATGTTCATTATCTACAATGACAAAGGAACAAAAGGAAGGTCTGCAAATGTTTTATTTGTGATGTTACAAAACCCCAGATTCAGTGCAGTTATTCCAACAAAGCACAAATGCTGATGTTTTAAAGATAAGGGCTGAATCATTATAAACCTTATACAATTTTTGATACTGCTACTTGAAAAGTAATATGGGAGAGTCCTGGAATACATCTAGAATGATACCAGAAAAATTCAATATTTGTGTAACATTTCACAGGATCAGCTGTTTAAACAGCAGTCTGATTAAATATCAATACATATTTTGCAAGCATTGTAAATTTTACCCTATTCTAACCTTATAACATAATTTTCAACTAGTAAACAGATTTTTCTGAAGTCAACCAAGTAATATGTACTGTGTTCTCCTCCCCAAGTATAAGGATGTGCTGCCAAAATTCTCCAAACAGCAAGCCCCACCTGCTTTGTCCTATATACCAAAGAGCAGGAAGTCCACCAAACTGGTTGTAAAATAGCTTTGTTCCAATCATGCAAGAAAATGTATGTTTCCAGTCTCATTCCGTACAAAACTGAAGCTCTCCCCACTACTCATTATCTAAAACAAATAACATATTACTGTATACAAACTCCATAGGAACATCTTAGAAACAACAGCTTTTATTCTATTTTTTTTATTTTTTACACTCCAATTTTTATATTTCCTTTCTTAATCATACTTTTCTTGATCCCTCCAGATGTCATAACTGAAAAGTCATTGTTGCTTTTCTTTTTAAACTTTGGCCATTTGAATTGTAATAACTTACTGCTAGTTACTTAAGAGAGGTTTACATGATCAAATTGTAGCCATTTGGGGTTTAGGCTGCAGTATGGTTGACTTCTTCATTTAATTTGACTAACAATGAGATAAGTAGCAGTTGGAATACATTAAGACGGTAAACTCCTGCAAGGTGAGGGTTGTCTTACACTCTTTCGTGACTTCCCTATGACACTAAAATGCTAGTCTGACAACCAGCAGCAAGTCAGTCAGTACTTGCTTGAGAGGCCCATATATCGACATCATTAGAAACTCTTAGTCCATCTCAAGTGGAGAGTGCTATTTAAAAAGTAAAAATTTGCAATGGAAATATTTGTTATTTTTATTATTTTTTGGTGTATTTTGATATGGCTGAGAGAAATATCATTTCATGAATATTAATAGTATAAACCCAATGGTGTCCAATATGAAGAGATAAGTAAATGAATAAATAGACTTTTTAGGGCAATGATAAAGGGTGGAAGTTGAATTTTCTTCATTATTGGTACTAAACTAAAAATCAATAATGCTTTTGCCCAGAGAGAAACAAAATTAAATCAATTTCAAGACTAAATTGCTGTTTATCTTTTTTCAGTTCGAAAGAACAGATTTGATTTTTATTAATAAGAAACACATCTTTTCATATAATAAATTGTCTTTCAACCCACACCCCACTTTAATACTATTATTAATAGTAGGTGATACAAAATGTAAACCACACTTATTTCTATACTAGTTAGCTGTGAGCTACACACACTATTAAAAATTTAGGAGACATTATGGCTATGCACATTTTAATGTAATGTAGATATATATTTTATTTTATAAATTATATACTTTAAATTTTTACTTAGTGTTTGTGTATCACTTAGATGCTGTTGTGCAATAAATAGCAAAAGAGAAGAGAAGAGAAGAAAAGAAATTAAAAATTAGCCTACCCACCATACTGCCAAGAATTTACCTTATGGATTTATGTAATGCCTTTAAATTCTAATGGGTTATTTTTATAGATTTTGGAATATTGCCATTAAATTTTCCCTTAATTTATTGTCAGACTGTTTCCAGTGGCTTTCTCTCAGTGGTCTGCTGAACTCTCCCAGCAGGATCCTCTGAAGTCACCTAAGCCTTAGCCAGCAAAGGACTCTTATGACCCATGTCCACAGGCTATTGGGCTCAACTCAGGGAGTTGCTCCATCCTGACTGCCAGATTCTTCCAGGGAAGGCCATTCCTCTCCCAATGAGTTGCTGGACCTCTCCGAGCACATTGGCAAACTCTGACTGCTGGACTGGTCCCAATGAACTGGCAGAGCATAATCGGTTGCCTGCTGCTAATAGAAATGTAGCCCATACTACTCAAAAGCCAACACCTTCTTCATGAGGCAATGTGATAATGCAAGGAAAAAACATGGTCACGGTTCTAACAAACTAGTGTTTGCTGCGGGGAAAGCAATTGTTCATCCCAAACACCTAACAGCCATCAAACAAATTTACAAAACGGAGCTGAGTTACAGGTTTCTCACTACGTATTTATTGTTCTCTTAACCAGTTTTTCTTTCTCCAGAGAATTTGCCTCAGATTTTGGTCAATCATTTTCTCATCAAGATACATTTTAAGCATTTTAATGATTTTCTTTTTCAAATATGGAGTTATAACTGAAATGAAAATGTTATCATTATCCTTTCTAAAGAGCCTTTATTTCGATGTTGGAATCTTCACAAATTTTATTTTAGTTTGATTAAAATAATTTTAACAAGCTTTTAATTAGCATTTTTGAAAAATCCTGGAGCCAAAACAATCCATTATCCCCTAGCGCTACTTCATAAGTTCCCTGAACAGGGCTTATGACAACTTAATTAAAAAGAGTACTTTAAATAGACAGGCAAACACCTAAACCCTCTGTATGTTTATTTTCAGAAGCAAGAATACAGATACTACCTCAAAGCCACAGCTTAGTTTCTAGTTTACTGTGTATTTTTATTTGGGAACTAGGAATAAAAGAATATTCTGGTAATTTTAGAATGTACTTGACAACTTATTACTATTAGTTATAATTGAAGATTTATCTTTGAAGTCAATACATACATTTCTTCGTTTCAAACTCATAAATAGTCCCAATCAAATATACTATTGATATAATATTGTTATTTTTTAAACTTTTTATTTTTACATATTTCAGACCTATAGGAAAATTCCAAGAATATTTTAGAATTCCAAAGACCTTTTACACAGATTCCTCAAAACTTTACCATCACATTTTTCTTTACAATTTTCTCTTTCTGTCTAACATATATTGCATATATTGCAAATGTTTTAACATTTGATAGTAAGTCACAGGTATACTGTCTCTTTACCCATAAATCCACCAGTATATGGGGGATTTTTCTTAAAAACAAAGACCTTCATCATTTGCCAAACATCATAGTAACAATTATTGCAGAGAAGAATTATAAATGGATGCTAAATTAGTGAGCAAAATAGGATGAGAAACAGGATATTTGCATATGAGACTACACAACCTCAAAGCATTTTCCCAGAAGACACTTCTTAATCAAAAGAAAACTGAGTAATAAATAATATTACCTCAACTCCCAAAATGATCCTGGTTCCTGACTGGTAACCTCTGAACTTCTGGAATTTCCTGTACTATAGGAGTGACCTTGCTGCTCATGGCAGTCTCCTAAGACCACACCACATTGATTGTTTATGCTAACAATGCGAATTATGTTGAGCCCCTATATAGCTTATGCTAATGAGATGACTCAGGATGGGGGCTGGCACCCAGAAAGACCAACAATATGATTATCAGGGGGAGAAGAGGGAACTGGAAACTGTGTTCATCTTTGTAGGCAATGGTTCAATCAATCATGGCTCTTTAATGAGACCTCAGTAAAAATTCTGGAACCTGCAGCTGCCAACCTGTCACCTGTTTGGCAACACTCTGAGTGTTGTCTCATTGAGCGCTGGCGGGGGGCGGGGGACACTTTCCTGCAGACGATGGAAGCTTTGTGTTTGGAACCCACCCAGACTTGCCCTGTGCTTCTCTACCTTTGCCTGGTTCTAATTTATATCCTTGGCCTAGAATAAAATGTAATAGCTTTATGTGAGCTCTGGATGTCTTCCTAGCAAACTATTGCAACTGAAAGTGTTCCTGAGAGCCCCTAAATGTTTAGCCCATTGATAGTCTTATAGGGACTGTTTTCTCAGACTATGCAATTTGATAAACTCAATGCAGTTGGTGCCTTGCACCCTGGAGCAATGTGCCCTTAACCTTGAGTTTGGTTTAACTCCAGATATAAATAGTCTTTTCATTAGAGAAACCTGATAGACATCACCTTAGCCAAGTGATCATAGTTAACGTCTCCTACGTGACTACTATGAATATCATGTACTTTCTCATATGGTGTATTGAGAACATAATACCTGTATTATTTTCCCCAGAAATACATTAATTTTAATCTACTTTTGAGAAAATACCTGGAAAACCCAAAATAAGGGGTATACTACAAAATAACTGGGCTGGACTCTTCAACACTATGAGTTCTAAAGAGACATTACTACTGAATGCATGCGAGATCTCAGATTATATTATGAACTAGAAAAAAAGAACTTAAATGGGGCAAATAATGACATTTGATTAAAGATTGTAGATTAATAGTATTTTATCTATTTCTGGATTACAAAACTGTGTTATAGTTAGACAAAATATGTTCATTAGGATAAGTTTAATGAAGGAGTAATAGAAATTCTGTGTATTTTTAGAAAATTTTAGGTCTCTATTATTTCAACTAAAAATTTGAAATAATCAAAAACAATTTTTTATCTAACCTAGTACAATTACAGCAATCAGGAAATTAAAAGGGATGACCCTTGGAAATTCTGATGCTCAATGATCTTATAGAGTAAGGTACAATGAACAATATTTAAGCTGGAAATATACATGATGTAGCTCAATAATCTGTTTTTGTTAGTGGCATCTAAAGGCTTTTTTTAGAGAAAGTTGTTAATTGTCACAACTTACTCATTTGTTTCCTGGCTTTGACTCTTCCATACTGAGTATGTTAAAATAACTCAGTATGTTAGATTGTTTAAATAAGAGTAGCAAATATATATTGGCCCTACACTATGTCAGATACTGCTTTAAACACTTTAAGATGTGTTAATCCATTTAGTCCTCATAGAAACCCTAATTATGATCATCATCATTGTATATATAAGGAAACTGAGAGGTGAATCAATACACCTAAGTGAAAGAGCTGAGGTTTAAATCCAGATAATCAGAGCCCATAGGCCTGTCTCTCTCAACTGTCATTCTATGCCACCACTTGACGTGTGTGATGTATTTTCATCCTTACCGTGTGCTTTGAGGCAGGTTTGAATGCCTACATTTTACTGATGAGGGATCCAAGTATTAGAATTTTCGTATCTCATCAAGATATCTACAACAAGATGGAGCCAAGATATATATATGGATTTTTATGATCTAAGGGATCATGTTCTTTTAATGTGTTCTATGTTTCTTCTTCCTCTTTCATCGATATGCTTTTTATTTCATGTGTTTTGGTCAGGTAACCTATTTGGCAACTTCCCATAGGATTTTCTGTCCCAGGGAATGCTCATGTTTTTTTCAAACATACTCTATAGATTCAGTGAAGTGCCTCAGGAGCTACCAGCCTGATGTGATAATGCATATATAACCATCTTGATTTCAATCATTCATTCACCCTCATATAAAGTTAAAAGTGCATACGATGTACTCTTCTCTCTAGGAATGTTCAAGATCTTACCAGGTTCTGGGCACCATGCTAGGCACTGTAGTTCAAAGGATAACTAGGGTGAAGTATAGGTTTGAAGAAGTTCATAGCAGAGGAGAGGATCACCGATTCAGAGAAACCTCTTGCTTAGCTTCTGTTTAGATTTACCAGGTTGAAAAAACTATACTGTACCTCTCTGTTCCTTCTCAACTAATCCTTGAATGTGATCTCTGAATGGCATTTTGCTTTTCTTACTGCTATAAGAGAACAAAAGTGGTGTTTTGGCCACTAAGCATTTATATTATATGATGCTCTGAAGGAAGCAAGAGAATTAATAACAGTAATAATAATAATAATACCAGGAACAATTAATACTTATTTTCTGCTAAGTACTTAATACTTATATTTTAAGGCAGCTATGGTCCTGTGAGGCAGGCGAACCTATGATTCCCATTTGCTGAAAACAGAACCGAAGATGCAGAGAGGTTCGGTAAGCTACCCAAGATCGAACGTTCAGTGGGCGGCACAGGTGGGATTTTTAATAGAAGTCTGAGGCTGGAACTTAACTTCATTGCCACTAAGGTAAAAGATTTAATAAAAAACACAAAATCCAAGGTCTCATTGCCAGGATCTTAAAACATGGGAATAAAAATATTAAAAATGCCTTTGTGAAACATCATAAAAGGAAGTGAAAAACACAGTGCCAATTAATTAAGAGTATCCTCTGGACCAGGAAGAAACCTTTATTGATTACCTGTTAGGGTCCTGGTGCTTTATGATTCTCTCCTAATCCTGCCCACAGTTCTGTAGGCAACTGCAGAGTCAGGTGCTTGAATTTCACAGTGCGGAGGGGTATTCGCCTCCTAGCCCCTTTCTCGCTTTCCAACAGTGATTACCTTTTAATTCACACTCTATATCTAGTAGGTTAAAACCCCTTGAGGACAGGCACTATTTATGTTTTTAGCTCTAGTGCCTAGTAGAGTCAAACTAATTTGTAGAATGAATACATGAATAATTAATTAGATGCTATCCCCACTTTTATAACTGAAGAAATAGTCACAGAAAGCCTATGCGTCTTGTTTATGTTACATGGCGAGTACCTGGAGAATGAACAACAATCTCTGGTCTGCTTGCCTCTACACCTTGTGCTCTTGGAGTGAGCTTAATTAAGATGAAAACACTGTGAGTGAGGTGGAATGGAAAACTGTGTCAGGGAGGTGGGTGGTGTAAACTCATAAAAGTTCCTTATTCCAACTGAAAATAGAAGTAAAGCTTTTCCTTTTATTCTTTTATACCTCAAGGACATGAAAAATAATGGAAACGAGCCAGTTCTAGGGGAGTAGAGAACAGAGTTTGGTTTCAGATACCGTAGGGTTGGAAAGTCCTCACTGCCTGTGCCCAGCGTGCTCTGCATTTAGGACTCAGCCGACTTTTCCTTTAGGTAAGGGAAGCAAACAAAAATAAACCACACTGCTTCCCCTCAACAAGGCCAAGTGAAACTTATGCCCAACCCAGGGTACAAATTTACATATATATATAGTTAGCTAGTTTAATATTTTAAGTTGTCAGTGGTGATATGTTTGGGGCGTACTTTTCTGCGTAGGATTGACAGGGCCCCCAGATTCTCTGCGCCCACACACTTCCCCACGGGCTGCGTAGAGCCTCTGCAGCAGAAGGAAGTTTTCCCACCCAGTCCAGCATCTCGTCTTGGTTGGGGCACAGTATTTTGCTCAGCCGATTTGATCTCATTTTCTTTCTCTGAGCATGTCTGTGGCTACTCAGGGGCAAAGGGGCAGGTAATTGGACAGTAGAATTGGGTGCTGTGTGCCACGAAGTCAAACGAGAAATTCTGTCAATATGAACATGGAAGTGCAAAAAAACCACAACAACAACAACAACAAAAAACACTGTATGAACAAGCAAGTGAAGGCAAGGGGAGATTTGCCAACAGGCTGGCATGGACGCAACAAGGACCCTGGCCATCAAGTAATGGTTCAACTAAAAAAATGCACCCCATTCAGATTATTTCCCCCACCTGCTTACTCTGTATACTTTATCTACTCCAAATTTACATACTAAAAGTGACTTGAATACAAAATTCTGCATTCACTTTTTTTACCACTTTTAATTATATTATTTTCCATTACCATTTATCCCCCTTACACTCTCTTCCAACTCTACGCAGCGACCTCCCCCATCCCATTACCACACTGTTTTCCATTTCTGTGACTCCTTTTTCTTTTTTGTTCTATCCCTCCACCTCCAATCCCCCACCCGGAGCTGAGTCTATGAGTTTTTCTTAATTGTTACAGAAAAAAAATCACTATAAACAAAATATCTCCTCAATTCTCTTTGGAATGATTATATATATCGTCTAAAGTACCAGATAAATTCTTGGTCTTCTACTTATTTCTTTTGGGCTACATCGCACACAATACTTAATGCATCCAAAGTCAGCCAAACATAAACAGAAATCTGGCACACTGAATAGCCATTTATTTTGAATGGATGGATAATGGGACAGGAAACTCATTCTTTTTAACCACATTTACAGAACTTACACCACTCAAATCAAACAATAATTACTGATTGTAGTGTCAACAAAGCATTGTGTTACTCACTATAGACTATGCAAGATAAAATAGACAGTTACACAATATCTAATTCAATAATTCTGCTGTTGTGTCAAATTCCTTTTGTTCCTTATGAAACCTAGTTAATCAAAAGCAAAAAAAAATCACATAATTACAAAACAATGATCAAACTAATATATCTTCATCAATAATTAAAACTACCAATATTTCAATATTAATTTCCACATTGAGAAATAAACACATTTAATATAGTTAAGATAATATTATCTAATTTATTCACAAATATATTATATACATATTAATAATAAATTTATTTGTTATTTCTAGAACTTGGTACCAAATTTTAGATGCACATTTTTGACATTGGCTTCCTAGGTGGTGGAAACACAATACTTGAAAATACCCTGATGGACCCATAAACTGTGGTATGCCCAAACAACACAGATTAGATATATTTGCCTTAACACATTACCATGAACTTAGTGGCTTAAAACAACACACATTTATTATCTGCAGGTCAGAAGTCTGACCTAGGTCACAGGTGGCTAAAATGAAACTGTTGGCAGGACTACATTCCTTCCTGGAGGTTCCGGGAGAGAATACATTTTTTCTTGCTCTTTTTTTCCCAGAGGGTTTATATTCTTGGCTGGTAGTGCCTTTTCTCCATCCCTAAAGCCAGCAATGTCATCTCTCTCATGCATCCTCTAGTCACCTCTCCCTCTGATAAGACTGTGGAAATATCCTCACTTTTAATAACTGATGCTGTTAGGTGAGGCCCACCTGGATAAACCAGGATAGTCTCCACATCTCAAGATCCTGACCTTCAATCACATCTGCAAAGTACCTTTCACCGTGTACATATTCATAAAGTCTAGGGATTAGGCTTTAAGTCAGACATTTATGAAAGGGATAATATTCTATTTACCACAATATAGAGATTTTTGTTTTTTAATGATGGAATCATAAATTCTCACTCATACACAAGGCCCTTAAGAATTTTAACTCATTTTTATTCTTTCATTCATTCATTCGTTCATTCATTCATTCACTTTTTTAGGAGACATTAACAAAGCTTCTATAATAACTAACATATTGCAGATACAGACAAATAAGTCTACTCACTCTCGCTTCTTCTGCCCTTTGATTTTCTAACTCTAGTCCTGTGTTGGAACTCTTCTCTCAGCCTGAGATACCACTTTGGTTTAACACAAGCTGCTAAATAAATTAATCAAGACTCATTTCAAATACTACCTCCTCCATAAAATTCCAGCTGGAATTTTGACAATTCCAGCTGGAAGCAATCTCATATCAGGTTTTATATAATACCTTACTTTTACAGTTTGAAAATAGTTTAGCTTGTTTGTAGTTATTTGTATGTGTTTCTTTCTCTTCTTAGGAAGCCTTAGTTCCTTTAGATCATGGCCCATTCCTATTTGAATGCAGGAGAGATCAAACATGACAACCAGTATAGAATGACATACTATAAATGTTTGTGGAAACTTTTTTTGTAAAATATATTTCCTTGTGACTCAAAATAGTTGAGGGCATAAGGGAATTTTGTTTTGCTTCAAAGTTTTACCATATTTACATGGAAAGACAAATTGTAAGAAAAATAGTAAAGTAAATTAATTGGAGGTTAAGGCCCTCATAGCAAGAAGAACCATGTGATTTGCCAATTTATACAGCCAAAATGAAGAATTATGGAGAAATTTCCCTGCAGATCTTTAGCTGCTGCCAAAGCCGACAGCCAAAATGAGGTTTATAGTAACTCGTATTTTTCAATAGTGTGTCTCACATGTTGCCAATAGAAAAATGCCTTCTCTGTGACCTTGAAAATGGCCTTCATCTCTTTATCAGTTTTCCATCTAATAAAATTAGGTTCTTTTCTTCTGCAGTAGGTTTTCACTCAAATCTATGAAATATAATTTTCTAAATCAGAAAACTAAAGCAATAAAGATCTGGAGGCTGTATTTGAGATATGTATTTATAAATAAATTGTATTTTAAGAATTTCTACGAACATGCCTGTTCACATTCAATAGTCATTCTAACAGCTGCCTCTGTTTTGATTGCCTGGTGAAGACTGGTCATGTCACATGATCCATTTTCTCCATCATTTTCTGTAGATTATACACTTTTTTTCACTTAAGAACATTTGCGTGGGCGTTGATCACAAATTTTTTTGAAATGTGTCTCTACATAACAAAGTCAATTTTAAAATTTAAATTCTACCTTTAAAAAAAAAGTTACTTGTCTGATTTTGACTCATATTTTCATTCTTCCTTAGGTTAAAAATCTCCATTTGTTAAATTTTTGAGAAGATAAGATATTTCCATTTTGCCAACAAAAGTAAGAATTTAGAAAAGTATTAGGATACTGAACAGTCATGACTGCTTATCTGAAGTTCATGTTTGGGAGCCCAAATCAAAAAGAAAAGAACTTGCCCTGGCTGGTGTGGCTCAGTGGATTGAGCACGGGCTTGTGAACCAAAGGATCACGGTTCGATTCCCAGTCAGGGCACATGCCTGGGTTGCAGCCCAGTTCCCAGCGGGGGTCACAGGAGAGGCAGCATACATTGATATTTCTCTCCCTAACCCTTCCCCTCTAAAGATAAATAAATAAAATATTTTTAAAAAATCAGTTACTTTCCATAATTTTCTGTATTTGTAGTTCATTTATAATTAAGACTAGCTTGTTAGACAATACAAGTTAAAAAAAAAAGAAATGAACTTGTTTTGGTGTCAGGCCTACTCTGAACTCACATCCCAGCTCTGCCACTAACACTAGATGTGGATTATTTACTTCTTTATTCTTTAGTTTTTTGATCTGGAAAATGGGCACAGTAAGACTTCTACCTCATAACGATGTGAAGAACAACTGAGTAATAGAGGAAAATCACTTGAATGGTTTCTGACAAACAAAGATTAGGTAAATTAGAGGTACCATTTCATCCTGATAATAAAACAATGCCTTTCTTTTTAAAATATTTTAAAATAGGAATAAATGAAAATGCAAACATGATTTTTAGCAAACTTGAACTATCTTGTTATTGATTAAATGTATGTATAAGTTTATTGTAAAACTTTCTTTGAATTACTTTTTATTTCTGGTAGGGAGATAATAGTATTTAAACTAAGAAGTAAAACAGTTAACAACAGTAACCTGGATTCAGAAAAACTGATATACAAACATTTTGATTTTGTATTTCACTAATAATGAAATTCCTCAGATCTTTACAAACATTTTAATACCATGATATCAAGTGGACCATATTTTATTCAAACAGCAACAGCAGCAAAGTTAAGAAAGAAAATCAACTTGTTTTATCAATATGAAGTTGACAATGTATCCTTGACCTTTTGGGTATCCCTACTATTACTTATTTTAAAAAGTTAATGTAATGTATTTCCTTTTAAGAGAAAAAAAAAACCTCGTTTGATTTAAAAAAAAAGAAAAGGAGAAAAACTCAACACCAGTTTTTATGTTGTGCCCTATCCAGCTGACACTGTCCTTTTGGAAAGCCAATGACTTGTTAGTACCCCTAGCAGCAGTGTGAACAGATGCGTTCCTGACAGGCGATGGATGGTCAGGGTCCATCTGGCCAGTGCAGCTCGGACAGAAATGATGTATACAGCTTCATCAGCGAATGACTGTCATCAATCCTGGGCCATGGGTAGCGTAAATGACAGCTACGCTGCAGCTGAGACCCCAGGTGTGAGACTGAGGAGGACTGATTTAAGAATGCTGGGTAATCAGGAATGTATAGGCTCCTGGACTTTAATTTGTATCTTTAACCTCCTATAAATATCCTGCAATACTGTAGCAGGTATGTGTATTTTAGTGTCTCATCATGGAATTAGCTTCAAGATGACGGCTGTTCTTTGCTCCCTTTTAACTACTGATGACTTCAGCTCCCTGTCTCCATTACTAAATGCATGAAGAGTCCTGGCTGCTGTATGGTGTGCCCCACAATTTAATTATTACCTCATTGATTTTTCATGTATTTCAATTTTCTCTTCTTTAAGTCACAGCGGCTGTCCTGTTGGAGTGATGTTTGTTTTTCTTTCTTCCAAGATTTCCTTATGGAATCATTTGGAGTCAAAGGTGTTTTTGTTTGCCTCTCCTCCCCCATCCTGCCTCCACCCCTCCTCTGGAATGTCTAAGGGCAGCAGTCTGGAGGTGGGCCTGTGCAGGCAGGCAGTCCAGAAAGAAACCTCCAGTTTGCACGAGATCTTTCAAAGGAAACAATATTTTACTGCTTACTCACCAACAAAAGGTACCTGATTTTTAAATGGTCCCTCTTTAGTATGCATTAAAGATCATGCATAATTTGCATCTATTAACATTTTATTATACCACTGGCACTGGGGAAAGGAAAATGAAAACAATTATTGTATCCTCAGAGGACATTTCTTTACTTAAAACTATTTTACAATAAATCATTTTTGTTGATCAGTTTACTGGATAGAGCAAATGCAGAAACACTGGAGACGGAGAGAGTTCTAAAAGCCTAGGAATTTACAGAGCGGCTCCGCATGTTTTCACTGCAAGCTCTTCAAATACTTCTAGCTCATTAAAATGAATTATGCCAATTACCACCAGTAGCTCTGGAAAACATTTGAATCTGATGGAAGAAAGAGGATTTTTCCCCTCCAATGTCACAGATATTCAGCTCTCCCTAATACAAGCAAATAATGCAGCTTAAACAATATGTGTATAAAAAGGCAAGGCGGTCAACCTGCAAGAATCCCCTCCTCAAAATGGGAATAATGTTGCCTCTCTGATATTCTTACCATGAAATAGAGAGTCAGAGGATTGGAAAAGAACTCAAGAGATGATCTCGTCCATTCCACTGCCTTCAGGAAGAATATACCAAAAGCATCCCAAACCTAACAGAGGTTGGTTTGCTTTTTAAATGATCTGAAGGAGAATAGTACAAGAAATAATGATGCAAACTCTTCAGAAGCCACCCCCGACCCCAACCCCCCAGATATTTTATTTTCTTTTTTTTTACTTTATTTTTGTATATTTTATTATGCTATTACAGTTGTCCCATTTTTTTTTTAATTTCTCTTTAGAGGGGAAGGAAGGGAGAAAGAGAGAAACATCAATGTGTGGTTGCCTCTCATGTGTCCCCCGCTGGGAACTGGCCTGCAACCCAGGCATGTGCCCTGACTGGGAATCGAACCGCAATCCTTTGATTCATGGGCCAATCCACTGAGCTACACCAGCCAGGGCCAGTTGTCCCATTTTTTTCCTCCTCTTCATCCCCCTCCACCCTGCATCCCCCTTCCCATCAGCATCCCCCCCCACCTTAGTTCATGTCCATGGGATGTACATGTAAGTTCTTTGGCTTCTCCATTTCCTATGCTGTTCTTAACATCCCCTTGTCTATTTTGTGCCTATCAATTAGGCTTCTTATCCCCTGTACCTTTTCCCCCATATCTCCCCTGCCCCTCCCACTGATAACCCTCCATGTGCTCTCCATTTCCAGATTCTAATTTCTGTTCTAGTTGTTTGCTTAGTTTGTTTTTGTTTTTTAGATTCAGTTGTTGACAGTTGTGAGTTTGTAGTCATTTTACTGTTCATAGTTTTGATCTTCTTCTTAGATAAGTCCCACAGATTTTTTAAAAACATGGTACTTCTAACATTCACTACTGGTCCTAATGTTGTCCAAGACTAGCATAAAAAAGAGGAATCCACAAAGAAAAGGAATCCATTTTTTTATTTTATTTCTTATGAAGACCACTTTAGTATTATTTTGGTGGTCAGTGCAAAATCAGTACACCCCACTATAAGAATTGTAAACAAAAATATGTAGTTATGTAAAAACAAGGAAAATGACAGAACAAGTCTGCAGTAGTTTGGACACAAATTTTGAGAATGTAAAATACCAAACAGTTTATTAATTATAGAACAGCATCAAAATAGCAGAATCCAACATAAATTAGTACTCATAATGGTGTTGAGAGATGAGGAAAGGTTGGTGGGGGAGAGACAGAGAAAGAGAGAGAGAGAGAAACTAATTCTGCCGTTTGGGAACAGAACTGAACAAATTAATAGGAGTCTGCTTATACTACTGAATAGAAATCTAAAACTTTGAATTTGGGGATGACAATAGTAAACATAAATGATTGAAGAGTTTAAAATATAATCAATGTTGTAATACTCTGTGATAATAAGTGATTATAAATGTTTTCATGAACTTAGCTATCTGTTATAAGTAAATTCTTACAATAAAAAATAATGAGCTTGATAAGGAAAGGCCCTGACATCATGAATTTGCTAACTGCTTTGTATGGCTTCAGATATTGCTTTTTATTTAGACAGAGTCTATATAATTTCAGAACGCTACCTGGAGATTTTAGAGAACCTACTTTAACAGACATGTATGGACAAAGAAATTTGCCCATACTTGTACAACTATTTGCAATACAATGTGCCCACAATTTCTATACTTAAACTCTCAGTGCTCATCTATCAGTAAGAGTCAATATTTTCACTTGAGACTCTAAAAGTCTTTACCAGCTTTGAACAAATTTTCTCTGTCTCTTTCTCACCACTAAGTTGGAGAGTGACTTTTTATTTGTCGGAACTCTCACACCTAAAGGGGCAAGCATGGCAGACTTCCACGTCTGCTGGGGGCACTCACTGCCCTTCCCATGCCCTGTTCTCACCTCTGTGCTCTTAAAAACAAGTTCTGATAAGGATAAAGAATAAACAATAGAAACTTCTAGAAACACAATCTAAACATCTTGCTTCCTTCATAAGTGTTCTATTCTGAGACCTTTACTCTTTGAATCGTTTTTTTTTTCTTCCAGAATTTCATGAAAATATCGCTGTATCTCCGATAAGATTTTTATTCCTTCTCTCTTGGAGTGGATTTCCTAATATACAAAGACCCAGCAGAACTTAGTAAGATTGGCAAAATTTAGGGAAAGGGACCTGTTAAGGTCATATAAGTCTGTTTCCAGTTCAGGAAGATGCAATCTTAGTAACACCCTGGTCCACTGCAGGTTAAAATAAACCAGGGGACAATGTAAAGACTTGTGGCTAAAGCATCTGCTATAATATGTCTATTTGCTTAGTGTCTCATTCGCAAACACAAGGTAGCTGTTGGGGATTTTGGGATTCCTGTCAGTGCCAATGTTTTGTTCTCTATTTGCAAATAAAGGGAAGACATCCATTTTCACAGGGTCTTTGGCATTTCAAGATCAAGGAAGAGACCCAGGCCCTTCACTGAAATGCTACCAGGTAGGTGCTTGGTTTGAGGTAGCATCAGTGCAACTGAGAACTTTTCCTTCCATGCTTAGGTGTATATCTTTGGTTAATCATCTGAATGATTTATGGCAGCACATTTTGCTCTTTTCTTAGGAAAGAGTTAGAAAAATTCTATAGATCCATTCAAATCAAGATCTACTTTTATGCCAAGTACTTGAAAGAAATTAGTAGACGTTGGACGAAAATACCAACATATCATCTGTTTGATCATTTCCTGTAAGGGAAAATTATCAATATATTGTGAGGACACATGCTTTTTCATTTAGACAGAGACACAGGAACTGGCAGAAGGCACACCTGAGCTGATTATTAAGAATGTGATTCAAACCAATTTCCAATGGAGATAGCTGCAAAAATTTGAAATCCCTTTAAGTTAGTTTTTATTTAAAAAATCATAGATTAAAGCAGACACATGTAAATCATATATACATCGTAGGCAAATGTTTTATTTTTCCTTGACTCTCAAATTCGGGGTGTTAACCACAGAGTCAGAAACAATACCGGAGCCTAATCAATATGAATTAACTGTATGGTTAGGGTTTTTTAAGTTTGAGTCCTTAATTTGCTGCATTAAAAGCTATGCAAATGTTGTATCATTACTAAGAGATTTACATCATGTAATTTTGTTTCACTCTATAAATAGAAAAGCTAAGGTTGATACTAGGACTGATTGCAGAGCAAGCTGTCTTACTCACTAGTTTAGAATGATTTCCCTGAGTCTTATTCTAAATGGTGGCCAATGTTAACAGGTTAGCAGAGCTGGCAATTAGCTGGTGCTGAACACACTTCCTCAGAAGACCGTAGCTACAATGCAAAAATCAGAAATGAGATCTTCACATTGTCTGGAACTTAATGGTTTTAACATAACCTTAGAAAAAGTCTTAATATTATTCACTATCAAAAGATATTAGTTTTAGATGTTGGACTTGGTTTTTATGTGTTGAAGTATTGAATATATGTCATCTCTGGTCTCGGAAACTTAAGTAAATAGACCAGGAGAAATGGAAACATTTAGTAGTTCTTTTCTTTTCTTTTCTTTTTTTTATCAGCTGTACACCTTTTAGCCAAGCACCAGTGGAGCCCAACATCATGGCACATTTCCCAACAATATACTCACACTTAACCAGCACCTAGGAGGGAAAAGAGTGCGAGGGCTATTGAGCACCGAGAATTTTTCCAATGAATCACAATTACATGAACACCTGTGCTAACTAAGTTTGTGCTGATCCACTGAG